>JAVKPL010007730.1:0-31095 GCA_032173675.1 Gastrolobium villosum | reverse complement strand
GGACAAACATAGACTTGAGCCTGGTAATTTAAGCACACAACTTTGAATTGGGGAATATTTTCAGAAAATTAATGGCTTTTTTACCATAATTATTAGTATCGTATCATATATGATATGATTCATACGATACGATACGATTCACAAACCCAGCGATACGTTCGTGGGGTGTATCAGAAAAGGGTTTATATCGAATGATATGATATTGTATCTACAATATGAAAATTAAATCAAATTTAGCATTTTTAATATAAAGAAAAAAAGAAATAAAGATTTGATTTGTGATTTAAATTAAAAAAATTATTATTAATAAGGAAAAGAAAATAAAGATTCGATTTGTGATTTAAACTCAAAAATCAATCTAAAAAATCTGTATTAATAAAAAAAATAATTAAATAAATATTCTAAATCTCTTTAATATCTAAGGAAAAAAGATTTAATTTTGATAGGGGTGTTCGCGGTCTGTATTGGATCGATTTTGGAAGCAAAATTCATCTGGTTCAATCCCTTTAGTTTGATCATGTAATCATCCATTCGGTTTGAAATTTTTTCAAATCCGATCCAATCCATTTTTTTCCGGTTTGGATTGGATCGATTTTCGGTTTTTTCAAAATCCTAAAATTAGTTTCATGATTATTGTGCAAATAACATCTTTTGTATATATTGGCTTTGTAATTTTTTTTTTTGAAATACAAAAAATCAGTAAAAGATAATATAGTTTTTTTTAGGGCAATGAGATATGAGCTCTACACAGATGAAATTTTGTTGATGAGTTGTGACTAGATTTCTTTTTTTGGTTTAGTTGATGGGTTAATGGTTTTTTGAGCTATTAGGGAAATTAGAATCAATTACCAAATTATTATTATTGCGATAAATTTAACGTTTTAAAATTTGTAAGAATTTGGAAAGATTGTGTTAGATAAATGAAATTTATTTATGGAATAAATTATTGTCTGATTGAATGAATTTAATACCAAATCTTAAAATAATAATAGTTGCACTGTTTACGGTAATAATTATTAAATATTACTTATTATTTATATGGAATTAAGGGGAAAAGTGAAAAAAATCTTCCAATGTAATTTTAATTAAAAATAAATTTCAAAATTTTTAAATAAATATTAAAAAAACTTGAAATCCAAAAAAATAATTTTAATAGTTTTTCATAAATTAGAAAAAATATATTCTGAAAACGAATTATAACTAAAAAGTTATATTATAATATATTTTTTAAAAAATGTAAGCATGCACTTAATTATGTTAACTTGAGTGATGATTTGGATGATTAACGTTTTTGTGTATCTAAATACAATCCTTAATTCTCCTCAAATTAATATTCAATTTTTGTTATTATACATTAATATATGTTTCCTTTGTTGGCTTCTTCACTAACACTCTGATTCGTTTGTTCCCTCACATTCCAGCTAGCGAATCAATCTAGACTAGTTAGTGAGATGTAGGTAAATGGGTAGCTGCATGAATGAATGATTGAACAAGGATTTCAAACCCTGTATGGTATTATGATAGAAAAGGGGTAATTTGCAAAAATATCCCCTAAAACATGGTTGGAACTTGGAAGGCACAGAAAGAATGCAAGATGGATGGGCTTATATAATTTGGAAAGAGGATTGTAATTTCTGATTGTATTTAGTTTTCGGTTGATACGTTATAACTTTAATAAACTGAATTAATTTTTCTTTTTTAGTTTTCGTTAAATTTTTTTTCTTGAGAGATTTAATCGATTAAATAGGGAGATTTAATCGATTAAATCTCAAGTCAATCATTTTTTCCGGTTTTGACCATTTAATCGATTCAATATTCAAGTTAATCGATTAAAGATGAATATATTGGTAGATAGTTTTCAATAAGGGATAAAATAGTTATTAATTAATTAATAAGGGGCAGAATGGTCAAAAAAACCGGATTATGTGTCATAAAAAATTAAATCATTTTAAGAGTCTCAAAACATATACAAAAATATATAATTTATATTATGTAATGTAAATAAATTATAATTAATATAACTAATTAACTAACTTTAAAAAACAAGAGATTATTCAATATTGAAGAGTAATTTAAGAAATTAAAATTACATATATATTATAAATAAAAGGTGTAAAAATGGACAATTGAAATTCTCAATAGTCAATAACCCTGTCCATAAAAGATGAAGTCCACACCACCAAATGGGATAACGTGTAAATGACGCTATTGAAATGGAAAGGAGAAAAAATACTGAAGTGATGAAAACGCGAACGAAGAAGAGGATGGAGAAGGCGAGAGGTTCCGGCGAAAAAGTTACTCCCAAAGCTGACAAACGGGGTTTTGTTAGCATTACGCCGGTGAAGGAGGCGCAGCTTGGAATTGAAATAATTCTGGGGAAGGAGACACAGCTTCTGCATGGAGGAGATGTGGTGTTGGACGAAGCCTTAGAAACCGATAGCATTGAGGTCAGCTCGGTTCCTTCTGAGGCGGTTAAGCCTTCTGGCGAAGAGGTTTTATCCTCTGCTACTCCTAAGGTAGGAGGAGATCAGCATGTGAATGGTGTTAATACCATTGTGGAAGAGACTCAGGCTGAGTTGATGGGGGAAAATACCCTTTCGGGTGTGAATCCTAAGGCAACATCCACTCCAGTCAGGAAACTGGTCTCGTACAAGGACAAGTTGCTTGTCCTGAACGGTGAAGGAGGAACCTCTGTTGAAGAGGAAGACTGGAGATTGCTCCAAAAAAGGTCAGACGAGGAAGAGCTACAAATGCTTGAAGAATTACTGGAGAAGGACTCAGATGACCCTCTTTGCCCAGCATACAAGGTCTCCAGAACGCAGTACAGAGAAGATTGTAAACAATGGCAAAACGCTCTCATTATTAAGCTGATGGGGAAGCGTATCAACACATCCTTTATGATGTCTAGACTACAGAAGTTGTGGGGTTTGGTCGGGAACTTTGAGCGTATCGACCTGGACAATGGTTACATTCTCCTTAGATTTAATGAGGAAAAAGACTATTTCCATGTGCTCCAAGAAGGTCCGTGGATAGTGGCTGATCACTACGTGGTGGTGCAACGCTGGAGGCCACTATTTGACCCCTATGATGAATCCTTCAAAAAGCTTGCGGTATGGTTAAGAATCCCTGGTCTACCTATGGAACTATATTCAGTAAACCATCTCTGGAAGATAGGTGGAATTTTTGGAAGGACGTTGAAGATTGACAAAAATTCTCTAAAGAAGGTGGAGGGTGTGCAAGGAGAGGTAACAGACCGAGCTAGGTTCGCGCGTCTCTGTGTCGAGATTGACCTTCGGAAGAGCCTGCTGTCTAAGTTCCAATTCGCAGGGAAGGTTTACCAGGTCGGTTATGAGGGTTTACATATGGTTTGCTTTGCTTGCGGCCAATATGGACACCGGAGGGAGTTCTGCAGCAATGGGGGGACAGGTCTTGCTGTGAATCCTCAGCAAGTAGCAGCACAACAACAGGACGGCAGAATCATTGCAGAAGGTAATACCAAAGAGAAGGTGAAGGATGGTGATGATGCCTTTGGTGCCTGGATGGTGGTGCAAAGGCAAAATAGAGGTCGTCGGCCAAAAGTATCTCCGGTGAACCGGGGAGGAGGGACGTCTTACCAGACTAGAAATCCGACGTACCAAGGTCAACGGAACGCAGCCCAACATGCGGTACCTATGACTGTCCCAAAGCCTGCAAATACAGCCCTGAACAAAAAGCCTTGCCAGTTAGCAGCAGAGGGCACAGATGTAGCGAAGGGAACTTCCCCAGGGATTCAGAACGTAGCAGCAGAGGGCACAGTTGCAGTGAAGGGAACTTCCCCAGGGATTCAGAGTGAGGAACTTTCTTCCTTAAAGGTCCCTGCTACTAAGAACACAGGAACTTTCATAAGTAAAGGGGTGTCAGGAAATGATACGAAGAGGAAAGCTATGGAAAAGAAGGAAGCAAAGGCTAGAGGCTTTGGGGTGGGGTCCAACCTTAAGTATGCAATCCCACCAAACCACGGTACTACATCTGGAGGGCAGAAAACCGGTTTCGAAGTATTGTCAACCTCGACAAAGGGTACTGTGCCCCAACGCATGCATGCAACTGAGGAGGTGGAAGCAGAAAGGGAAATTTTGGATTCGATGAGGTATCAATCAGCAGAACAAAATGAGGCAGCTCTTGACAGGACCCTGCATCTGTTGGGGGGGGGGGGGGGCTCGATCATACTGTGACCTGTGAGGTCAGGGCTTATGCCCTATCTTCCTTCCATACAAGTCTTTATGTCGGTCTGCTCTTGGAATTGCCGCGGTGCTAACAAAAAGGGTCTGACCTGTCTCATAAGAGATATTGTTAGGAAGTATGACATCAAAGTTTTAGCTTTGCTGGAAACTAGGATCAGTGGATCTAAAGCCACTAGAAAGATGAAACAAATGGGGTTTGATGGCTTCCACAAACAAGACCCCATTGGTTTCTCAGGGGGTCTTTGGCTGTTGTGGAACAAATCGGACGTGGAGGTAGCTGTTCAGGAAGCTAAGCATCAATTCATGCATGCTAGTATCCGGTGGAAGCGGACAGGGATTGAAGAAAACATCACCCTTATTTACGCTAGCCCTCGAAGAGTAGAACGTAAAACTCTCTGGTCTGATATTTGCAGGTTAAGCCAAGGGAGTCCTACACCTTGGTTACTCCTAGGTGATTTCAACTCCTTAACTCACCCAAATGAGAAAAAGGAGGGAAACCTCCTTGTCAAGGAAGCATTTCTGATTTTACTTCCTGCCTTACCAGCTGCAACCTGGAGGATCTGGGCCACTCAGGCCCTCCTTTCACCTGGAGACGTGGTAACCTCTTTGAACGTCTGGATAGGGCAGTCTCAAATATTGAAGGTACGCAGGCATTCCCCCATAGATATGTCTTTCACCTCCCTTTCTTCAACTCAGACCATCGTCCGTTGTTGTTGAGAGATGGGGAGACAGACTTGGGGGTAAGAGGTTTGAAACCCTTTCGTTTCTTCGCTTCTTGGCTAACGAGACATGAGTTCAAAGGCATCGTAAGGGACAGCTGGGATGGCAATTCGGATTGGACTCAGGCTACTAAAAAGTTTGAAAGGGAAGCAACATCTTGGCACTGTTCAGTTTTCAAGGAACACCTTCGGAGGAAACACTCTTTGCATGCAAGATTGTTGGGAATAGATAGGAAACTGGGTATTTCGGCTGATCACAACCTCGAAAGACTCAGAAGTCATCTTTGGAGTGAACTCCAAACCATTTATTCCCAAGAGGAGCTAAATCTCTTCCAGCAAGCTAGATGTAATTGGCTTCGTTTTGGGGATGGAAATAACCGTTTCTACCATACAGCTACAAATGTCAGAAGGAGGCAGAATAAAATTCACATGATTCAGGATGATCATGGAGTCTGGCATGCTGATGCAGGTGAGGTCAAGGAAATGGCAGTGGCTTTTTTTGAGGTCCTGTATTCAGCTGGGAGTTCCCCATCCCCCTTTCCACTTTCGGGCTGCTTTCCTAAGATCACCTCAAAATCTTTTGAGGTTCTTCACAGAGGACCTACCGACTTGGAAATAAAAGAAACGGTGTTTAGCATGCAACCATACAAAGCTCCTGGGAAGGATGGTCTCCACGCAATTTTCTTCCAGTCTCAATGGGAAGTTATTAACAACAGTGTTTGTGCCTTTGTGTAGGAAGTGTTCAGTAACCCATCCAAAATCAAGGAGGTTAACCAGACTCTTCTATGTCTTGTCCCTAAAGTGGTTAATCCTACTTCCATCCATCATCTGAGACCGATTAGTTTATGTAATGTCATCTACAAAGTTGTTACCAAGCTGCTGGCTCAGCGTCTGAGGCCTCACATGAATAATCTTGTCCTCCCCAACCAATGCAGCTTCATCCGCGGTAGGCAAAGCTCGGACAACATTGTTATAGCTCAAGAAATTTTTCACTCTATGAGGAGGAAGAAAGGGTCAAAGGGGTGGTTGGCAATCAAGGTGGACCTTGAGAAAGCCTATGATAGGGTTGATTGGGTTTTTCTGGAGCAAACTCTTCTGGATGCTCGGCTGCCTACTCAAATGGTCCAACTCATTATGGAATGTGTATCCTCCGCTACTTTGAACGTCCTTTGGAATGGTTGCCAAACAAGGGATTTCAAATCTTCAAGGGGTTTAAGACAAGGTGATCCTTTATCTCCTTACCTGTTTGTTCTCTGTATTGAGAAATTGGCTCATCTTATTAATGATAACGTTGGGAAGAAACAATGGAAACCCATTACCCTTAGAAAAGGGGGTCCACCTATATCGCATTTGTTCTTTGCTGATGACTTGCTTATGTTCTCGGAGGCCTCTACTGAGCAAGCTATTATTATCTCGAAGGTGCTGGACTGCTTCTGTAAGGCTTCTGGGCAGAAAATTAACCAGCAAAAGACCAAGGTGTTCTTCTCTAAAAACATCCACCATTCAAGGGCAGACCTCATTTCCAAGGAACTCGGGTTCACAAGAACAAATGATTTGGGAAAATATTTGGGAATCCCAATCATGCATGATAGAGTTTCGGCAGAGAAATTCAACTTTATTCTGAAAAATATGGATGCTAGACTTAGCACTTGGCAAAGAGCAACTCTCTCTTTGGCAGGTAGAACAACACTTGTTAACTCGGTTTTGTCCTCCATGCCTACTTACACTATGCAAACTTGCATTCTGCCAGCAAAGACCTGCGATGGTATCGAAAGGAGATTAAGGGACTTTGTCTGGGGTTCGAATCATGAGGCCCGAAGGATCCATGGAACAGCTTGGGACAATGTTTGCAGAGACAAAAAAATGGGTGGCCTAGGAATCAGACGTGTTAGGCAGGTGAACCAGGCTTCCATAATGAAGCTGGGGCACGGTTTAATCACCAAACCGGATGCTCTTTGGGTTAGAGTCTTAAGAAACAAGTATAGGGTGGGAGAGGATACTATTCCCATACTGACTGGTAGCAAGTCAGCTTCCCCCCTTTGGAAGGGAATTCTCAAATGGTGGCATCCAACCATTGAGGGCACTCGCATACTTGTGGGAGACGGGAAGAACACCAACTTCTGGGCTGATAACTGGATCCCAAATGCAGGTCCGCTGCTGAACCAGGTTATGACGGAAATCCCTGACACCATGCAAACCTGGTCGGTTGACAAGTTTGTTACTGATGATGGCCATTGGAATTGGAACTTTATCAAGGACCTTATCCCTCCTGATTTATGTGACAGAATAGCCAATGTCCTCCCTCCCTCCATTTTAAATGGGATAGACAGACCTATTTGGATCCATGGCCTCGACTACCGTTTCAGCATCAAATCTGCATACAAGCTAATCACTCAAGAGTCCCAAGGTCTTGACGGCATCAACTGGAACGTGCTGTGGAGCTGGAACGGTCCCCTTCGTATTCAATTCTTCCTCTGGCAAGCCAAGAGCGACATCCTGCTAACAAATGCTAGGAGATTGCAACGTAAACTCACGGACTCAGCTTGGTGCCCGAGATGTCACATACAAGAAGAAACAGTGCTTCACCTCCTGAGGGACTGCGACTCTAGTAGAGGTATTTGGTACGGTATGGGCTTAAAAATGGACAACTCTTTCTTCAACCAACCTGCCCACAGCTGGTTCGATGAGAATCTCAAGCCTTCGAACCGATCCAACCTCTGGCATATCTTATTTGGAGTCACCTGCTGGCACATCTGGAAAGCAAGGAATACACTCGTCTTCGACAACAAACCTTTACACACGAGGCAACTTTCCTTTCAGATCCATAATCACGTCCATCACTTTATAACAGCTCAAAGTATCCTTAGCTCAAACGGACTAGCCAAGCCGAACAGAATGGAACACCAGATATGCTGGCAGCATCCGTGCAGTGGCTGGACTAAAGTTAATGTCGATGGCTCCTCGGTCCAGGACGGGAGGAGTTCCAGCTTTGGGGGAGTCATTAGGGACGACACGGGCAAATGGATTCTGGGTTTCTGTGGGAGACTGGGTCATGGTAGCTCCCTAACGGCTGAACTTAGAGCTTTTCTTGAAGGAATTCAGCATGCTAAAAGACTGGGGTTTAATAATGTTTGCATAGAGGGTGACTCCTTGGTAGCTGTCACTCTTATCAACAATGGTTGCCATCAAAACCACCCTCTATTCTCTCTTATTAACAGGATTCGTAACCTTATTCAGGAGGATTGGAATACGATCATCACTCATTCATTTAGAGAAGGGAATGCAGTGGCAGACTGGATGGCGTCTTTTAGTTATCACTTCCAAGACTGGGATGAACATTTGTTTTTTGAACCGCCTTTAGCTTGTCATGTGTTGTTAGCTAGGGACTCCATGGGCATTTCTAGCCCTCGTATCTGTATTCTGTAGTTTTTAATTTCCCTCTGAATCAAAAAAAATAAAATGGAAAGGAACAAAATGGAAAAAGTTCACGCAGTAGGATTCCACACTTGCATGCACCTTGTGATTTCCCCATAATTAGCAACATATATATTACGTCCCCGCCATACTATATAAAGCCAATAACACAAGGAAGAAGGGGAAACTATAATCATTTATGTTAAAATCTCAATTTATCACTACGATTTTATGATTTTATGAATTTTTTTTATCAAAACAATTTTACTAACATTCCAAATGCTTTCACGTTTTTACTATTTTTTTACATTATTATTTTATGTTTTATGATTTTTTTAATCCCCGTCCTGTCTCGATTTTAACAACATTTACAATAATAATAAAAAATATATATATCAATATGAGATACTAATCCTGATACGGCACTAATAAATTTGAATATGGGCTTTCAGAAGAGATATTAAAGGATCAGAATTTTAGGGGGTGTATTGGATTAGGATTTTAAAAGATTTTTTTGAGATAAAAAATACTACAGATTTTAAAAGACATTTTAGAATTTGAGAGACTTTATAGACTTTTTTTACAATCAAGATTTCATAGGATTGGATTTTAAAGGATTTTAATAGAATTCATAAGATTTGAAAAGACAATATGGATTAATATGATTTTAAAAAACTATATGAATTTTTAACAAATATTCAAAATTACAAGAGCCAATAAAAACAAATAACAAAGAAATGCAATAATATCAATAAAAAATAGTAAACTTAACAATGGGTTGAAAATTATCTCAAAAATTACTAAGAAACAACTCTCCACATATAAATAAAATATAATATAATTTTTAACAAACATTCAAAATTACAAAACAAAAGCTTTTCACATATCTAATTGGTTGAAAATTATCTTCTTCATTTGGTATCAAAGTTATGCCTATATATTATAAGACCCACTTTTTTAATTTTAAAAATAATTCTAAATTTGCATATAGAACCTAAAGTTCATGATAAAATTTCGTTTGGAATTTTTTGCAATTGACCTTGAAAATCTTGGGGTTTTTGTTTTACGTGATCAGAGTTTTCTAACTATATATCATATGCATATTTTCATTGAATATTCTAAGAAAATTTTGAATCTGAAATTTTGGGTTTAATTACATGAAAGTTTAGATAATTTCTCAAAATTTTTCAGTCGATACATTGAAACATTAAATTGCTTTGGGGCTTTTGCAAAACAAGTTTTTAGTTATCTATTGACATAAAAATTGTTTGAAATCATTTCCTGTAGTGAAATAATCTCGTTCATGAATGTATTGTTACGAAATATAGGGTTCATATTATGAAAGTTTCAATCTTTCTTTAAATTGATATTGTTTCATTGACGTAAAAAGAAAATTGGTTCGAGAGTTTGAGTTTCCCTGTTATTTTTGCACTGTTTTATGTTGTTTTTAATACAAAAATCACACATTTTTGTGCCAAGAAAAACCGTGACCCATAGCTTGAAAAATCACTTTTTAAACATCTAAAATTTCTCAAAAATGGCTCAAAAATATGTTACTTTTTGAGATAAATTATATTAAAGTCTAGTTGGTTTATTGTTTCTAGGTTGTTTTGTGATGAAGATCGCTCAAAAATATGTTTTTTTTTTAGTTTTGATGAAACTCCCATGGCGGAACCCAATTTCGAGTAGTCAACCTACCAAAGGAAGAAGAAAACATTGCAATAGAAGAATCTCAAGAAATCCTATGGATTAAGGTGAGATTGTGAGAGAGACATCCTATTTATATTTTTCACTAAAAAGTCTCACGAAATCCACATCAATAGAAAATCCATTAAAATCGTCGGATTTTTAATACCACGAGATTGTGATTCCATTATTTAAAATCCTGATTGAATACCAACGGATTTGAACAGATTCTAAAATAATCATTTAAAATCCTAATCGAATACTACGTCACTTTTTTTCAATCCATTAAAATCCTAATCGAATACCAACAGATTATTTTGTCCAAAAACAATCCATTAAAATCCCAATCCAATACAGCCCCCTATTTTTACGATTTTACGATTTTTTTATATTATAATTTTATGTTTTATGATTTTCTAATCTCCTTCCAATATTACTTAAGATCTCGATTTTAACAACATTTACTAAAATAACTAAAAATATATATATCAATCAATCTAAGATACGATACTAATCCTGTTATAAATTTGAATATAGGCTTTCAGAAGAGATATTAAAGGGTCAGAATCTTAGATTACAAAAAAAAAGATCAGAATTTTATTACCCACAAATAAATAGGAGAGGTTATACTTACTACCTAATTTTCTTATTACTTATTACTACCAAATCTTAACCGTTGATTTCCGTCAATCTAATGGTTGTAATTTATGGGATCATATTTATTAATTAATTATTAATTTGCAATAAATTATAACCGTTAGATTGACAGAAATCAACGTTTAAGATTTGGTAATAAGAAATAATAAAAAATTAGATAGTAAGTATAATATCTCCCTAAATAAATTCTATACATAAGAAGTAAACTCTTTACCTGAAACCTACAAATTACAAAACCTATTCTCCCTCTATTGTTATGTTGTAAATTTCCATGCGCACCATATCTTTTGGTAAGATAGAAGAGTTGTGCAATATTTACAATAGTCCATCCTCTTCCTTCAATTTCCCTCTCTTGTCTCTGTGTTGTGTTCTGTGCTATTAACCACACAATAATGTTTTTCCCCAAAGATATGAGCATGACTTCTCCATCCTCAATTTTCTC
This sequence comes from Gastrolobium villosum, assembly GCA_032173675.1. NCBI lineage: Eukaryota > Viridiplantae > Streptophyta > Magnoliopsida > Fabales > Fabaceae > Gastrolobium > Gastrolobium villosum. Next base: position 19,957 of record JAVKPL010007730.1, on the reverse strand, counting down.
GGATTATGCCTCCATGGGTTCCTCTACCATCCTTCTGCTTTCCAATGCCTTCCGCTACCTTACGAAGCCTTTCTCCTCTACTCTAACACTCATCATTGAAGAGTCCAGTGGCATAGCTCGCAACCAAGTCTATGATGCTGGAGAGGCTTACCTCTCCACCAAAGTGAGCCATGCTAATGAAAGGCTCAAGGTCAGCAAGAGTCCAATGAAGAGAAAATTGACCATTCGGTTAGAGAGTGATGAAAAAATAACTGATTCCTATGAAGGGGTTTCTCTCAAATGGAGATTCACTGCACAGAATCAAAGAAGAACAATTTTCTCCCAAATTGTTCTTCTTTGATTTTGCGCAGTTGAATCTCCATTTGAGAGAAACCCCTTCATATGAATCAGTCATTTTTTCACCACTCTCTAACCGAATGGTCAATTTTCTTTCCGTTGGACTCTTGCTGACCTTGAGCCTTTCATTAGCAGGGCTCACTTTGGTGGAAAGGTAAGCCTCTGCAGCATCATAGACTTGGTTGCGAGCTATGCCACCGGACTCTTCGATGATGAGTGTGAGAGTAGAGGAGAAATGCTTGATGAGGTAGCGGAAGGCATTGGAAAGCAGAAGGATGATAGAGGAACCCATGGAGGCATAATCCGAGAAAATTGAGGATGGAGAAGTCATGCTCATATCTTATCTATGGGGAAAAACATTATTGTGTGGTTAATAGCACATAACACAACACAGAGACAAGAGAGGGAAATTGAAGGAAGAGGATGGACTATTGTAAATATTGCACAACTCTTCTATCTTACCAAAAGCTATGGTGCGCATGGAAATTTACACCATAACAATAGAGGGAGAATAGGTTTTGTACTTTGTAGGCACTACAAGAAAAAAGGATTTAACGGCGGTGGTACCGCGGGAGTTAATAAACCGCCCTAAGCATTAGAGGTCAATTGCGATTTAATGATAGCCCCGTGCGTTAACTTGTTCGTATTTCGCCACTTTTCTATTCTATACGCTGCTTCATTCTTATTTCTTCTTATGATTGTGCCCAATGAAATAATCACTGCTTCATTGCAAGTTTTGTCTCCATGATTTTTTTTCTTTCTAATTTTTTTGTTAAAATATTTATAAAGTAATCGATGGAAGGAACATAACATTTCATTCTCTTCCCCTTTTCTTTTTATTTCAATATGAGTGCATTGGCTCATCTCTTCAGGAACGTTTTATTTTTCTAAGAGAGATAACAATGCTGCAACCTCTCAAATTTCGTTCTCAACACGTCCTCTAACCACACCGACTCATGCAAATGTTGAGATTTTCTGTTCATTCTGAAATTGCACTTCAATTTGGAATGGAATCAAGGTATAATATACCATGAGCAGTCTCACGCCCACCGACTTGAAATGTGTCAATTTCAACATCAATCTCTTCATTCTTTTTTTCCATAATCACATCTCAAATGCATCTATATTTCACATTTGCATTTCTTTACCAGTAGTTCACAGGTCAGCCATTTGTTCATTTCTTCTATCCGTTCAGTACCAATTCACTTGAAGAAGTGAATCCTTATGCTTTTGCTTTGTGATGAAATTTTTGTGTTAGTGATTGATTTGATTGATATTTGGATTTTGATATAGTATTTATTTGATTGATTTGTTTTAATCTATGAGCTTAGTTAATGTTTAGATGATTGAGTATAAGGTGTTCGATGAATTGTCTCTTCCAAGTTTTTTGTTTTTTTATCTTTGGTGTTATTTGTTTGGTCAATTAATATGAGCAAGTCCAGTTCAACTCTATGACACTTTTTAGTCTCTTTAAGGATTTGGAACTTCATTGTTGGCGAGACATGTACGCATCTTATGGTGAAGTTTTATTCCCCACCACATTTTCAATACATTGCAAAAAGGTTGAACATGCCCATTACTTATTACATCGATCTCTACATAAAGCTACCATCATTGCATGCCAACAATATGCTCTACATCATTATTCTAACCCCTTGGCCGATGCAAACTGTCCATGGAGCATCAATCGTTCCTTCTCCTAGCACCTTTCAAATTGGTATAATTTATATGCAAAACCATCATTATACATGCATGCACTAAATCTAGTTTATGGCTGTTGAGCTCTTGACATTGTTACAAGTGTTGAAATTGATCTCTCCTCACTTATTGTTATCGAAGATGATGGAAAATTGCTTGAAAATATGAGATGATGGATTCCTAGCCATAAAATATAAATTAGCTTTTCAGAGACTGTCCTTTTATGATGATGTCAATAATGTTTACTTTTCAAATTTTGGTGTTCATTCATCGCATTTTTTTTCCCATTGACATGATATGAGCTGTTTGAAATGATAAATACTCGTTATTGTAGCATTTTTTATCAATCCAAAACTAGTGAACTATCTAAGAAAATATGATCTTTGTTTTTTTTTTTGGAGTACAATGAGCATTCAAAGTTCTTAATTGCTACATATATGGCTATCTGTACATAGCTTGGAGTTTTCCCATCTCAAGTTTTCCAAGAATCTTCGCGGCACAAGTTGTGGTAAAGAAAGCATTGTAATTTTTCTACTATACTAGTATAATTTGAAGAGATTTTTTCCTTTTTTTTTTCTTTGTTCATGTTTTACTACTGACTTGCTATGTTTTTTTGCCCCTAATGCAGCTCTATTGCATGGCATGGAGAATCATTGTAATGTAGAAATTGAGTTTATGAATATTACTTGAGTTCTCTCAGCATATGAATACTTTCTGTTCCTTCTTAGTTTTTATCAGTGTATGAATATTACCTTTACCTTTCAAAGAGTTCTTCTGCATTGATGAGTTTAATTTTTTTTATTCTTATTTAGAAGGATTGCTTATCCTCGTCTCTTCCATTCTTTCTCTCTTTTTTCTACTAAAATGACTTAATTAAAAAAATAAAGTTCGAATAACCATGTTGCATTTGACAATAGGAAACTTCTGATTACATTTAATAGTACAATTGCTGATTACAAGGTTTTAAATTGTGGCAGTGTTCCGGTTGTTGCGAGCTATTGTGCCTAATGATGATTTCTATGTTTTAAAAGCGGGCTGATTATTTATGAATGGAACCAAAATATATCACCTATATCCAGTCATGCTTTTAAAATGCTCAAACATAGAATAAAACTCATATATTATGTTCTGTTCTGTTCTAATATGTGCAACAAGCTCTACCTAAGACTCTTTTAGTGAATTAATATAATTGATTCAATATTTGAATTAATGTACTGGACAATATTTATTTTATTAGAGTTTATAAATATATGATTATAGAAAATCAATATGATTCATATATACCTTTGCAGGTGGCTGCTAAGGTTTCAATATTAATGATTGGTCAGCAAGCTATAATGGATGCTTATCTTTGCCTTTTACATCTGACAGCAGGAATACTAGTTGGTAAGTTTTCTAGGAATTTTCATATACTCACTTGAGATTTCTCTATGTGATTATGTCTCTCTCTATCCTTCTAAATTTATCTTTGGTATCATTGTATAGTTTGAGATACCAATTTTGGGGTGAGATAAACTATAAAAGGATCCTTTCTAATTCGAAGAGGGCCTAAAGTATTTTTTTGTACCCTTAATTATTTTTTTTTGGCCAGTAGGCTAAGCATGCCCACACACACACAAAGAAAGGTGCATGACCCATAGAAAGAAGATATCAATCTTGATATTGAACCCAATATTCATTGGAGATTGATACTTGAATGCTTAGAAATTTGTCTACACTTTCATTATCACCTTGCACCTTCAAAGTCAATCCTTAAAATCAAACTTACTCTGCTCTATTCTAAACTCTATAATTTACAACTTCTAATTCCTAGAATGCACCAGAAAATTATAACATATAGGTTCTTGAAATATGTGCCATGTCAAGGGATTAATTGTTTTCTTTTGGCTCGTAATAGGTTAAGAAGATTATGAATTAGTTGTAATAGGTCATATGTTCAAACCTGTGTGCCCTCATCTTAACCACAAAAGAAGATTAGAATTATATTTTGTTCTCATTAATTGCATTATATTGTTGTAATTGCTTTAATAGATGTGACTTGATTTGTTGGTTATTCTCTTTTAGTAAGATTATATGATTAGTAATTGTTGTTACTTCCTGCCATGCAGAATCCTTGTTCAATGCTTTTGCTGCTGCATTTTTCAAGTTTGTGCTTTTCTCAATATTTGAGATGAGATATCTCCTTGCCATCTAGAAGGCAAATAGGCCTTTAAGTAACCATAAAGGTTGGGAGACAATGAGGCTCGAGCTTTCAGTTTTATATAGCCATTTTTGTAAGTATTTATTTAGAATTAAAGTTTCTGTCATGCAATCTGATTTTGTGATCCCTTGAATCATTGGTTCCATAGGATCCATAATCATGTTATGTTATTTCCTTTACTGTTGAACTGTAATAGTCACTCTACTTCTAAGGACCTTGCTGTTATGGCTAGGGATGGGCATGGGTCGACCCGAACTGGTTTTTTTAAAGAACCGAACCGAACCGGTTTAAACCGGTTCGGTTCTTGAACCGGATTACTTTTACAAAATGAAACTGGTTCGGTTCTGGTTTAAAACTGGTTCGAACCGGTTCCGAACCGGTTCAGAACCAGTTCGGCCCGAACCATTTATGAACCGGTTTCGAACCAGAACTGGTTTCGAACCGGTTTCGAACCGGTTTTAAGGAAGATTTTTTTTTCTTTTCCTTTTTATTCTTGGCAATGTTATTTTAAGGTTCTGAACCGGTTTTTTTAGATTCCTATTGGCAGTAAAACACCAAAATTACACCAAAGAAAAACAGCCCTTCTCCTCTGCAGCTAAATGCATTATATCTTCATGATTCTCAAGGTTACAGTCAATGAGCAAAAAATCTGCTGTCTCATATTGTTCTAACAACAGTTCTTGAGCTTCAACAACAATGAATTGAACTTGATGAGAAGCAATTCCCAAGGCATTTTTGGAGGCATTTAATTCTTCATGGCCACCAACTTTTGTAGACGTGCATTATTTCCAGCAGCTAGTGCTGATATAAACTCAACCACATCTGGCTCTTTAGCCTTTTGACCCTGAAGAAAAGAACCAAAATAATCAGATAACAAATACTGTTATGTGTATTACACAGAATGCTCTTCCTTCCTTGGCCATCTCTTGTTCAGTTTCTTTATATATATCCAAGAGTGCTTGGTAGTAAAATCTCATGCATTCTGGCAGAAATAAAATGTATATTCAAAATAAAATTTCTTTAAAAGCCATGCAGCTGATATCCCACCTAATAAAATGTCCATTGATTATAAAAAAAAGTAATCAAAAGGGTTAACAAATTTCTCTCTAAAATTCTAATTCAATTACTTATGAAATAAAAGGGAACTTTCATATTTTATTTCAACCCCAGACCTGTCTATTGCTTCGGTGAAAATATATTGCTCTTCAAATGTACCATATAGATCATATATAAATTTAAACCAAGGGGAGAAAAACACATATTTGTTAGTGTCATATATAAATATAGACGAAGCAATGCATGGTGTTATACGAAAATTTAATCTAGATAACCTATTTCATCTCTTTCAATAAATATAAAGCATCATCTCCCTCTTCAGAAGCCCTTGAAGTAATTCACTAAAGTACAAACATATTGAATTCTTACTATATATTGGTTCTTCTAGCAAGTCCAGTTTGTTTAGCAAGCATAACTTTATCTTGAACACCTATGGATTTCATTATGGTGTTTCACCTGAAAAAGAAGTAAACAAAGGTAAGAAAAGGCTATTTATTTTGAAACATATGAATAACAACAAAATAACTAAATAGCTAGCTTAGCACTAAAATAGAATATTAGTGTAAACTAAATGGCCATGGTTTGTCGATGGACAAGTTGCAGGGTTAGTAACAATATTTTCTTGTTAATTTCTAGCTTTACACTATTGGTCACCAATTAATAAATTTCATAAAGACACGGGATTCAATTGTTAATTTACAGTTATATTGTTGGACAAAATAATCAATTATGTTCAGTCCTTACATAATCAAGTTGAGGTAATGGTCCCAACAGTCCTTACAGAATCAATTATGTTCAGTCCTTACAGAATCAACTTGCTTCCGTGAATCCAATGCTCTGTGATTTTGCAATGGACCTGGACACCCTCTTGGTTAAACCAGATCAGGTGATGAAATAGATCCCAGAAAATTTCATGTGCTGCTGACACACACACACACACATATATGTAGTTTTAAAAAATAAATCTAATGATGAAGTTTGGTCTCACTGAATTTTCATAGACAAGAGTTTATGAAATTATATAATAAAAATATCTCTCCAACTGATGTGCCTGCGACTTTTTAAAGCAGAGTTTTATTGTTAGTTTGAAATTATATAGCCTTTAAGATAGCTAGGAAAATTATCTTTATCTGAAAACAAAAATTTTTGCTCCATTTATTGTCATTATTATTATTATTATTTATCTTCAACCGTGCAACATATATGAACTCCATTATAAGTACCCGTTCCACCCCTCCCCTTATTCCTTTCACCTATGTAACAAAACAGAAGGTTCTTGTTAACAAAGTCCTAGATTCTGTTCTTCTAATTCTAACCACATCTATAGCTCCTTTTAACAAGGTTTATAAGCAGTTCCACATTTGCACATTCTAAACAAGGAAAAGACAAAACAAGTAAACAAATTAACGTTGGTGTCATATTAACAACATCTTCTCTCATCCTTGTCCTCATTATACTGCAAAAAAGGATTTACCATTCCCCAACTTTGCAGCAGTTGGGGAGGGTGGTTGAATTTCATTTTTATTTTTTTTATTTTTCATTTTTATTTTTTATTTCAGTTGGGGAGGGTGCTTTCAGAAGAGGAAATCACTAAACTGAAGATTGAGCTTGAGAAATACAGGTCAATGAAATCAGGAAATTTGGAGGGTGGTACTGAATTATCATCAAGTGAAGAAGATATCAAGACTCTTGGGGAGGAGCTAAGGATCACAAAAGAAAAACTTGAGTCTTCAGAGATGCAAATTGCTTCATTGAAATTTGATGCTAGAAAATCATGTGAAAGCATTCAGCAATTGCAGGAGCAACTTAAATTGGCTCAGAAGGACATTGCTACTTGGAAAACAAAATTCAATTCTGAGAAAAGAGAGAGTAGTAAAAATATAATAATAAATAAATAAAAACTACTACATTAGAACATACACACAAGAACATACACACCAGTAGGAATAACTGTTAAATTAAAAAGTAACAAAATAAAACTAGGAGCTTAGGTGATAATGACAAAGAAGCTACTTACTCTGAGCTTAGTAAATCCTTGAACTCCTTCTAAGCTTTCTAATTTGTTTTCTACAACAGATAGCCACTTCAAATTAACACATGATCTCAACCCCTGGTGTAGCATGTAAAAACAAACAAATCAGAAATGCCCAAACCTTTTTTTAATCTTTAAAAAAAAAGCAGAGAGCTAAGAAACAAAGTACCTCAAATGAAGTGAGATTGTTGAGCTTGAGGTCAAGCTTTTCCAAGGATTTGAAGTTGGCCAAGCATGATACCTGGGTAACTTCAGCAACTCTCTTAGCTTATGGAACATGAGAATGAAAATGAAAGAAAACACTGTAAAAGATTATCGTTAACAAAGTTAAGCGCTCTTATTTCCACGCAATCAAACACTTGGCAACAAAAAAAGTCAGGAAAAAACAAATCGAAGGGTCTATAGGCATCAAAAGCATGATATGAAACACAAACAAACAATTACGCTGTTTCTTAAATACTTGTTCAGACACCCAAATTAGAAAATAAACCCTACTTGTTCAAAAATCAAAACCCCCCAAAATTTAATAATTAATACAGCTCACCACCAATGAAAATCTGAATGGAAAATAAAACAAGCGAAAATCTGAATGGAAATAAAACAACTCACCACCAATGAACGACTTCAGATTGCACAATGACAAGGTTTAAAGTCGAAGATGAAGGGAGTGGAGAGCTAGAGTAAGCAATGCGGTTCAGGTTTGGTCGAGAGAATTCCGAGATCGGCTTCGTCGAAAAAACTAGGGTTCTACACTTCTATTTCCATGATTTGGGAATTTGGTCGAGAGAATTGATTTAGGTTGATAATTAGTCGAGACTTTGTATATAAAAATTTGGTTCAAGTTTTAACTTTTAACCGGTTACAAATAGATTTAGAAGTGGTTCGTAATTGGTTTGTTTTAAAATATTAAAAGTGGTTCTCCTTTATAATTTGATTTGAAAAAACCGGTTCTTTTTATTTAATGCGAGTCGGTTCCATAACCGGTTATGGTGCACTGGTTATTATGCACAAGCCTAGTTATGGCATCTTTGAATTTTACTAACTGTTAATCTTATTTGCTTTTAGGCGCCGAGGGTAGCACAATTGAATGACAAATATACCATAATATATTAATTATCTGCTTTCATTTGAGCTAGCCCACCTCTGTACCTTTGATTCTTAGAATGTACTATCCAAATATTTTCTATTTCACTCCAGTGTGCATGCATGCTAGATAACTGTAGTTATGTGTTTCTAGTTGCTTCAACCTGTGCAAAGATTTTCTTGTACGATTTATGGCTCAAATCTAACTGTATAACTTCTCTTGCAGATGGGATCTTTTTGGGAGGCATTCTGCTCATGTTTGGTGCTTGCATGGTTATTGGTGATGCTGTAAATTGCTTTGTATGAAAATTTGATCCAAATTTCCTTAATATATCGATGCACAACTCCATTGGTTTGTTCGCATGAAGATTGTTTTGCTTATATATATTTTATGTTTATTATTTCTAGTTTTAGAGATTTTGAAGTTGAAATATAATAGGAGTTCACGTGACAGGTTATGTCCCTTCAAAGATTTTTATCATTCATGCTCTTTAAGGTGCTTTTGTTTTTCTTTTTAAGGACTGTATTAATTTAAACTTATACAATTTCTATAGTTTCATAAAATAAAAATTTGAGTATGAGGTAATTGTAAAAAATTTAGCATTCGTTAATTTTTATTTTAAATTCGAATTTGTTAAAAACATTGTAATTTTTAAAACTTTAGTGGTTGTTAGAACAATCCCTCAAGTTTTAAATGGATTTTTTATAATAAAAAATACAGGGGCTGTTTTAATGGAAGACAATTTTTTTTTTTTTAATTCTGCAAAAATGGTGGCGGTTTAGATCGCCACTATCTTTTAAAAATTAAAAAAGGACTTCAACGGCGGTTATTCCCACGGTTTCCCAAAATCGCCTCTAAACATCTTTCAGGAATTAACGTCGCCAATATCAATGGCGGTTCATGAAATTGATGTTGAATTATTTAGTGGCGGTTTAAACAGACGGGAAACAACAAAAAAACCGCCACTAAAACCAGAAATTGCCGTGGTGAGGTTTCAGGTAAAGGGTTTACCTCTTATTTATATAATTTATTTAGGGAGATATTATACTTACTACCTAATTTTCTTACTATTTGTTACTACCACATCTTAACCGTTGATTTCCGTCAATCTAACAGTTATAATTTATTGTAAATTAATAATTAATTAATAAATATGATCCCATAAATTACAACCGTTAGATTGACGGAAATCAACGGTTAAGATTTGATAGTAACAAGTAGTAAGAAAATCAGGTAGTAAGTATAACCTCTCCCATTTATTTATGGGTAATAAAATTCTGATCCTATTTTTGGTAATCAAAATTCTGATCTTTTTTTTTTTGTAATTTAAGATTCTGATCTTTAATATCCCTTCTGAAAGCCTGTAATCAAATTTATAACAGGATTAGTATCGTATCTTAGATTGATTGATATATATTTTTTAGTTATTTTAGTAAATGTTGTTAAAATTGAGATCTTAAATAAAATTGGAAGGAGATCAGAAAATCATAAAACGTAAACTTATAATATAAATAAATCGTAAAATCGTAAAAATAAGGGGCTGTATTGGGTTGGGATTTAAATGGATTGTTTTTGGACAAAAAAATCCGTTAGTATTCGATTAGGATTTTAATGGATTGAAAAAAAGTCACGTAGTATTCAATTAGGATTTTAAATGATTATTTTAGAATCCGTCCAAATCCGTTGGTATTCAATCAGGATTTTAAACAATGGAATCACAATCTCGTGGTATTAAAAATCCGACGATTTTAATGGATTTTCTATTGGTGTGGATTTCATGAGACTTTTTAGTAAAAAATATAAATAGGATGTCTCTATCACGATCTCACCCTAACCTAGGAACAATACATTCATGAACGAAATTCTTTTTAATACAAAATTATGAACCCTATATTTTGTAACAATACATTCATAAGATTAAAAACAACATACAACATGAAATCGTTTCCTATAGTAAAATAGTACATAATATGAACCCTATATTTCGTAACAATACATTCATGAACGAAATTCTTTTACTATAGGAAACGATTTCAAACAATTTTTGTGTCAATAGATAACTAAAAACTTGTTTCTCAAAAGCCCCAAAGTAATTTAATGTTTCAATGTATCGACAGAAAAAAATTTGTGAAATTTTCTAAACTTTCATGTAATTAAACCGAAAATTTCAGATTCAAAATTTTCTTAGAATATTCAATGAAAATATGCATATGATATATAGTTAGCAAACTCTCATCACATAAAACAAAAACCCCAAGATTTTCAAGGTCAATTGCAAAAAATTCCAAACGAAGTTTTATCATGAACTTTAGGTTCTATATGCAAATTTAGAATTATTTTTATAATTAAAAAAAGTGGGTCTTATAAGCATGCTTACCGAGATGTCCAGGGTCTCGGCTTCGACTCGGCCTCTCCGCAAAAGCGGAGGTAAGGCTTGACTCGTTTGTCCTTCCCCAGACACTCACGAGTGGGTATAGAACTGGGTCGGCCCCTTTTTTTTTTAGATATGTGAAAAGCTGTTGTTTAGTAATTTTGAATGTTTGTTAAAAATTATATTACATTTTATTGATATGTGGAGAGTTGTTGCTTAGTAATCTTTGAGATGATTTTCAACCCATTGTTAAGTTTACTATTTTTTTATTAATATTATGGGGAAGGTTATAGTTACAACTTTTTTTTTACAACCTCTTACAACCATATCTTATCACCGTTGGTTTTTGCCAATCAACGGTTATTATTTTAGCAAATTAAACTCATTAATTAATTATTAATTCATAATAAATGATAACCGTTGATTGACGGAAATCAACGGTAATAAGGTATGATTGTAAGAGGTTGTAAAAAAAAGGTTGTAACTATAACCTTCCTCTAATATTATTGCATTTCTTTGTTATTTGCTTTTATTGGCTCTTGTAATTTTGAATATTTGTTAAAAATTCATATAGTTTTTTAAAATCTTATAAATCCATATTGTCTTTTCAAATCTTATGAATTCTATTAAAATCCTTTAAAATCCAATTCTATGAAATCTTGATTGTAAAAAAAGTCTTTTAAAAAAGTTTATAAAGTCTCTCAAATTCTAAAATATCTTTTAAAATCTGTAGAATCTTTTATCTCAAAAAATGTCTTTTAAAATCCTAATCGAATACACCCCCTAAAATTCTGATCCTTTAATATCTCTTCTGAAAGCCCACATTCAAATTTATCAGTGTCGTCACAGGATAACCTCTCCCATTTATTTATGGGTAATAAAATTTTGATCCTTTTTTTTTGGTAATCAAAATTCTGATTTTTTTATTTTTTTTGTAATCTAAGATTCTGATCCTTTAATATCTCTTCTGAAAGCCTGTAGTCAAATTTATAACAGGATTAGTATCGTATCTTAGATTGATTGATATATATGTTTTTAGTTATTTTAGTAAATGTTGTTAAAATCTATGATGCACGGACACGGACACGGGACACGAGACACGACACGACACGACACGCCGACACGTTAATTCTAAAAAATGTCATATTTCGACACGTTGGGACACGTTTTGATATTAAATAAATTTTTTAATATATATAATATAATTTTTATTTAATACATATAAGAGTCCATAATAAGTCATATAACCAATCAAATATTTAAATTTCATAACATAAATATAAGTATAAATAATTTTTCGTACTTTGTTAATTTTTAATGTCAAATTTCATAACAAAAAAAAATTAATTTATAAATTATTTCTTTTATATTTAGTTAAAAAAATAAAATTAAGATTAAAAAAATAAAAAAAAAACGTGTCCGAACGTGTCCGAGCGTGTCCCCAAATGTTGACTGCGTGTCCCCAAATATTGACCGCGTGTCGGAACGTGTCGGAGAGTTGACCGCGTGTCCCCAAATGTTGACTGCGTGTCGGACGCGTGTCCGAGCGTGTCCGTGTCGGACACGTGTCCGACACGCAAATTTTTTTAAAAAAAGCGTGTCGGTGCATCTCAGGTTAAAATCGAGATCTTAAGTCAAATTGGAATGAGATTAGAAAATCATAAAACGTAAAATTATAATATAAATAAATCGTAAAATCGTAAAAATAGGGGGCTGTATTGGATTGAGGTTTTAAAGGATTTTAATGGATTGTTTTTGGACAAAAAAGTCCGTTGGTATTCGATTAGGATTTAATATATTGAAAAAAAGTCACGTGGTAATCGATTAGGATTTTAAATGATTATTTTAGAATCCGTCCAAATCCGTTGGTATTCATTGGTTCAATCAGGATTTTAAATAATGGAATCACAATCTCGTGGTATTAAAAATCATACGATTTTAATGGATTTTCTATTGGTGTGGATTTCGTGAGACTTGTTAGTGAAAAATATAAATAGGATGTCTCTCTCACAATCTCACCCTAATCCCTAGGATTTCTTGAGATTCTTCTATTGCAGTGTTTTCTTCTTCCTTTGGCAGGTTGGCTGCTAGAAATTGGGTTCCGCCATGAGAGTTTCATCAAAACTAAAAAAAAACATATTCTTGAGCGATCTTCATCACAAAACAAACTAGAAACAACAAACCAACTAGATTTTAATATAATCTATCTCAAAAATAACATATTTTTGAGCCATTTTTGAGAAAAATTAGAAGTTTAAAAAGTGATTTTTCAAGCTATGTGTCACGGTTTTTCTTGGCACAAAAATGTGGGGACATCTTAAGCTTCAAAATGGTGTATGGCACGTCCCAATCGGACCACTATGGAGAGAGATACGCTCCTCCAAAGTTCACCCAAAAACTGCCAATTCTACAGAAAATTCGCCAGAGTTTCCTTTGTATTTCCTAAAATCCCCAAATTTGCATAACCTATTTAACACCACTAATACACATGAAATCCAGCAAAACCCAATGGGTGGCACACACAAGGTCCAACAACGCCTTGGGACACTTACAACCCAATCCAATATACACTTAAAACATAAACAATTTCATGCATAAACCATAATGCAAATAATCATAAACCTACAATAGGCCTAAAGCCCTTCCATCACATTACATACATCCATGGTACATTTACAATACTGGATTACATTTACATTTACAACTTTAACTTTAAACTACAAATATTTACATATTACAACATCACTTGCCAAATACATTCATAACTAAAATGACATGAAAACTAAACTTAGCCAAAATAACATGAACATAATGCTAATGGACTCCTCCTACATACATATACATGTTCATGCTCTAAGTCTAGACTGGGCCAAATGGCCACCAAAAAGTACACTATACACCACTGCTCCACTCGTCATCATGCGGGCTTCTTGCCCGCTGCTCCGTGTCCATTGGTACATCCTGAAATAAATGCCCCGAGATGGGGTGAGATATACAGATATATCTCAGTAACCAAGAGATTCTGGAGAAAACTCCGCCCAATGGTTCACTTCGATGTATACAAATAGCATAAAAACAACACCACTGTTATAAAACGGGATAAAGCAAGGGATTTAGAGAAAGGGGGAATATATCAGAACAACTACGACATGCGGGATGGTAGCTACCAATACGACGCCATGTCCTCGGCTATACGCCTATGGGTACTACCCTTGGCGTGTTCATAGAACAACCCACCAAGGTACCCCTTCCATCCATATACACCCGAGACAACCTAGTGTGCTCCTATCCAGATAACACACCACGACCCTGGGTCAAATGGAACTCCCTCTCGGAGACCTATCCAGTGGCAGTCCGGAAACACTTGCCCGAAGGCTAAAAAATATCTACTGGCCAGAGATCTGGTACATAAGTACCCACTGTGATAATGCACATGCATGCTCATGCTGTTCTACACTACTCATACACACTTCCTACCGTTGCCATCAACTAGCAAGGTGGAACACAAAATGGGGAACAAGCCCCAGTACCAAGAGGTTACCTTTCTTTTTTCCTTTCACAAAGCTCCGCAGAACTCCACTTGCAGCTTGATTAACAGGGAACGCCTACACAGAGGACAATTCCACACACTTAGAACTTTGAATCCACTCATGAATTTCAATGTACATGTGTAAACCACAACACTTACCTCAATCCACTTGATCCAGGACCAAGGGCAATCAACTGTTTCACTGTTCCAAGTCTATGTCCACGTACGGCAACCTGTACAACCATGCACAACCGTCTGTTTCAGTCACAATACGTCAAAATGCAAAAACGTCAAATCCCTCTTCTTTCCCTCTAAGGTTCGGCCATAATAGGGTTATTTTAGGTTTTATTTTTCTAAATTTTCTTTCTCATTTTATTTCACTTACTTAGGTTACCCAAAGGCTAGTTCAATCGCCGTTTTTCGGTTTTACGACTTTTTCGCAACGTTTTGCGAATTATTACACTTTAGGCACATTTTGCCATTTTCAACACTTATTATTTTTACATTGATTCTTCCACATGCCAATCACCACACAATCCATCTAATAACTTTTTCATCACACAACACAACACCAAAGTGTTCTAAAACATCTATTTGCTCAATTGTACATAAATGGCCTAATCTTGGTTAGTCCAAACCAAGGATTTCCACTCAATTCCTATGGCCCACAACTCACATAATCACTTCCTAACATCATATAATCACACTACAATTCACTATACCACACATTAACACAAAACTCAAAAATTCCATTTCGTGCATCAATTTTTTTCTAAGTTAAAAATCCATTTTTTTGCTTAAAATTTTCATTGCATTTCTAGCATTAATACATCATTCTAAGACATTATCATCTAATAGACATTTTCCATTTGAGCTCTCTAACACCACATATCACAAAATCCCTCTTTAGGGGCAATTATCACAACTCAAAATTTAACCAATGAAATGTTGAAATAACTTACCCAATTGCACGGTATATGGCTCCACCTAAGTATACTCCACCATTGGAGCATTTAAAATCAACATGATCACCCTTTTCTTCAAACAAACCGCGGCCTAAATGGCAAGGATCTCCTCACACACTCAATTTCAAGGCTAAACAAGGCTACCAATGGGTTTAGGAGGTGTTTTCCATCAAGATTCAACACAAACTTTGTTGAATTTGGTTGAGAATTGGTTGGCTTGTGGCAAGGAGCAAATTGGCGCAAAAATGGGGGCACAAGGGCTATTGGGTCGGCTGGAAGAAGAAGAAGAACGGTGGGAATGAAGATGAATACGAACCTTTAAGTGTTTTATTAACTTTAAATGGGTACCGGATCCCACGTGATTTAAAACTCACCCGTATTTCCCTCCGATCATCACTAAAATTCACTATTTAAAAACCTGATGAGAAATTATAATTTTTCATCTTAACAAAATCCTTTAATTTTACTCTCTCAGATAAATTTGGAGCTTTCCGGTTGTTCGGAAAAATACTGCTTTAAGGTACAGCGCGCTCCGTTGACAAACTTCCACAAATTGACTTAAATCCCTCAAATATTATCAGAAATCATATTTCCTATTTCTATGGACCATTTAAAATCAATATTTGAAACCTAGAGCTCAAAATTCCACTGGCACGTTTTACGGTGCAATCTGACTCCGGTATTTTTACCCGCTAAAAACACTATTCACTGATTTTTCTGAAACTTGCCTATCCACTCAATTTTTCGTTCTGAATCCATTTCCAGGCTTATTTTTATCATCTGAGACCTCCTGCTCAATTTTTTACCTTCCTAGGGTTGCGTGTTGGCTAATTACCGTTTTGCCCTTTTTTGTATTTTGGCCTATTCTTTGGGATTTTCACTAATCCTTCACTTAATTTCTCACTTAACACTTTAATTACTTATTTTAGAATTGTGAGGTGTTATAATCACCCCACCTTTTATAATTTTGTCCGCAAAATTAATCCATACCTGTCCACTAACTCAGGATATAGTCGGAGAATCTCCTCCTCCCGCTCCCAAGTAGCTTCCTCAGGTGTACGTCCTTCCCACTGAATCTTTAACATCGGTATCACTTTGCTTCTGAGCTTATTTTCACTGCGGTCAAGGACCTCAATAGGACCTATAGGCATCTTTAAGTTCTCTTTAATTTCAATCTCGTCCGGTATCACCACATGTGATTCATCCGGAATGTAACGCCGCAGCTGTGACACATGAAAAACATCGTGCAGATTTGACAACTGTGGGGGCAAGGCAAGCTGATAGGCCACTGGTCCAACTCTTTTCATTACTTGATACGGCCCAATAAAATGGGGACTCAGCTTCCTCACGCCCAGTGCACGCCCAACACCAGTAACTGGAGATAACCGTACAAATACATGATCACCTTCATCAAATTCCAGCGGTATGTGTCTATTATCATAATAACTTTTCTGCCGATTCTGTTCCTGTCTAAGCTTTTCTCTGATCATTTCTATCTGTGCTGTAGTTTCTTGCACAAAATCCGGCCCAAATCTCTCTTTATCACCAACCTCTGTCCAACAAGTAGGAGTGCGACATCTCCGCCCATACAATGCCTCATATGGTGCCATACCCAAACTGGAGTGAAAACTATTATTATACGAAAATTCCACCAGTGATAAATATCTATCCCACGCAGTACCTTGCTCAAGTGAGCAAGCTCTCAACATATCCTCTAATGTCTGTATGGTCCTCTCTGTCTGACCATCAGTCTGCGGGTGATACGCAGTGCTCAGCCGAAGTTGAGTGCCAAAAGCCTGCTGT
Source organism: Gastrolobium villosum (assembly GCA_032173675.1). Classification (NCBI taxonomy): domain Eukaryota; kingdom Viridiplantae; phylum Streptophyta; class Magnoliopsida; order Fabales; family Fabaceae; genus Gastrolobium; species Gastrolobium villosum. The sequence goes on along the minus strand of JAVKPL010007730.1, from coordinate 2,883 downwards.
AAGGCTCCCCAAAAATGAGAAGTAAATTTCGGATCCCGATCACTAACAATGCTAACCGGTACTCCGTGGAGTCTTACAATCTCTTTCACATATAACTTTGCTAATTTCTCCGTAGAGAAGTCCACTCGCACTGGCAGAAAATGTGCAGACTTCGTGAGCCTGTCCACTATTACCCAAATTGAATCGTGTCCGGCCTGAGTCCGAGGCAAACCAACAATAAAATCCATCGAGATGCTCTCCCACTTCCACTCTGGTATATCCAACGGCTGAAGTAACCCTGCAGGTTTCTGATGTTCTATCTTAACTTTCTGACAAATCAAACACCTTGATACATACTCGGTTACATCCTTTTTCATCCCAGGCCACCAGAACTTAGTTTTCAAGTCTTGATACATTTTTGTGGCACCCGGGTGTACAGCATACTGACCCTTATGGGCTTCAGTCATTACTTCCTCGGCTAATTCTTTAGGCACAACTATCCTGCCCTGGTACGTTAACAATCCTTGTTCATTTAATGCTATACCATTCCGTCCTTTCAGATACTTGCTGCTATCATTTAGAATTTGTTTCTCTCTAATCCTCTCATGCAATTCATTCTCAACCTGTAAACCTCTGAATTCTTCAACACTTCCTATAAAAACATCTACCAATTTCAAGTCACGGAACTGTTCTATTAAATCATAATCCCACAGCATTAACTGGGACACACTTACAGACTTTCTACTCAATGCATCTGCTACTACATTAGCTTTTCCCGGATGGTATTTCAACTCAAAGTCATAATCCTTTAAAAATTCAACCCATCTCCGCTGTCTCATATTCAATTCTTTCTGATCAAATAAATACTTTAGGCTTTTGTGATCACTGAACACAGCAAATTTCATCCCATACAGAAAATGCCTCCAGAATTTTAAGGCAAACACTATTGCAGCAAGCTCCAAATCATGCGTCGGATAATTCTCGTCATGCGGCTTTAACTGTCTTGAAGCATAAGCAACCACTCTTTTCTCTTGCATTAGTACACACCCCAAACCCCTCTTGGACGCATCACAGTATAATTCAAATTCACCTTCCGGATCGGGGAGTGTCAACACTGGAGCCGTAGTCAACTTCTCTTTAAGTTTCAAAAAACATTTTTCACATTCCTGAGTCCACACAAACGGAGTATCTTTTCGTGTTACTCGGGTCAATGGTAGCACCATTGTGGAAAACCCCTCAATAAATCGTCGATAATACCCAGCTAGACCCAGAAAGCCTCGAATCTCTGTAACAGTTTTCGGTCGTTCCCAGTCCATAACGGCCTCAATCTTATTCGGATCCACAGCAACTCCTCTTTCAGAAATAACATGGCCTAAAAATTGCACCTCGGATAACCAAAATTCACACTTTGACGGCTTCGCATACAACTTTTTATCTTTTAGTACTTGTAAGACAGTCCTCAAATGCTCCGTATGCTCCTCCTTGCTCTTAGAATAAATCAAAATATCATCGATGAATACAATAACGAACTGGTCCAAATACGGCTTGAAAATACGATTCATATAGTCCATGAACACCACCGGGGCATTAGTAAGCCCAAAAGGAATAACCTGATACTCGTAGTGTCCATATCAAGAACGAAATGCCGTCTTAGGCACATCCTCCGGTTTAATTCGAATTTGATGGTATCCGGACCTGAGATCAATCTTTGAAAATACACAGGCACCTCTCAACTGATCCAACAAGTCATCAATACGCGGCAATGGGTACCTGTTCTTGACCGTCACTTTATTTAATTGCCGATAGTCAGTACACAATCTCATGGTTCCATCCTTCTTTTTCACAAATATTACCGGTGCTCCCCACGGAGACACACTAGGTCTGATGAAATCCTTTGCAGACAACTCCTCTATATGTTTCTTCAACTCTGCCTACTCTAATGGCGACATCCGATATGGAGCCAAGGAAATAGGCCCCACACCCGGCAACAACTCAATCGAGAACTCAATCTCCCTCTCAGGTGGAAATTCCGGTATCTCATCAGGGAATACATCCGCAAACTCATTAACCACCAGAATCGTAGAAATCTCAATCTCCTTACCACCCACTAATCCACCCAAGAAAATATAACCCTGATCCCCAGCCTTCAAGGCTTTAACAGCTTGACACATAGACATAAAAGGAGACGGACCCATTGAGGGTCTCTCGTGTGCAAGTATCAACCTCTTCCCGCAACAATCAATCATTGCGCAGTTTTGAGATAGCCAATCCATACCCAATATCAAATTAACAGAGGCCAGGGGCAAGATAATTAAATCAATAGTGTAACCCCTGCCTTCAAAGGTAAATCCAACTTTTTTACAGACAAAGGAGGAATCACTAACCTCTCCCGTAGCAGTTGTAATACGCATAGGGGGAAACATCCGTGACACTTTCAATCCCAATCCTTTTGCAACATATTCAGCCACAAACGAATGTGTCGCCCCCGAATCAAATAACACAGACAAATCAATATTTGAGATAAAAATTATACCTTTAACCAAATTGGGCGCCTTAGCAGTTTGCTGAACATTTGTAGTGTAGACACGCCCAACCGTAGGAGCAGATGGCAAGGCCTGCAGATTCGCAGCCTGCCCAGTATTACTGTTACAATTGTTGGCGTAATGCCCAACCTTACCACATTTGAAACAAGCATTCGGGCTCACAGTACACGGCCCTTGATGAAACCTTTTACATTTATCACAGCGAGGGTTTGAACCCCTATCATTGAAACCACTCCTTTGACCACCACCTCTTTTAAACTGACCTGGAGGCTGCCTTACCTGCAACCCCCTTCCCCTGTTATTGTTCTGATAGTAGCCACCCCTGTTGTTATTATTACTAGAAGGACTAGGTGCCCTTGGA
>JAVKPL010007729.1:0-30958 GCA_032173675.1 Gastrolobium villosum | reverse complement strand
TAAGGAAGATGACTCTTGGTTATGGCATAGAAGAATAGCATACATTGGCATGGGTCAATTAAGTAAATTGATATCCTTAGACTTAGTAATTGGATTACCAAAGCTCAAATTTGAAAAAAATAAAGTTTGTGATGCTTGTCAAATGGGAAAACAAGTAAAGGCCTCTTTTAAATCAAAAAATATTGTTTCTACCACAAAGCCTTTACAACTTTTACATATGGATCTTTTTAGACCAACTAGAACTATGAGCTTTGGTGGAAATTACTATGCTTTGGTCATTGTGGACGATTATTCTCGCTATACTTGGACCTTATTTCTTACATATAAAAGCGATGCTTTTAAATCATTCAAGAGACTAGCCAAACTCATTCAAAATGAACAATCTTCAAATATTGTTTCAATTAGAACCGATCATGGTGGAGAATTTGAAAATCAAGATTTTGAACTCTTTTGTGAAGAAAATGGTATTGAACATAATTTTTTCGCTCCTAGGACTCCACAACAAAATGGAGTTGTAGAAAGGAAAAATCGTGTGTTAGAAGAACTTGCTAGAACCATGTTAAATGAAAATGATCTTCCAAAATATTTTTGGGCGGAAGCCGTTGGCACCGCGTGTTATGTTATGAACCGTGCTTTAATTAGACCTATTTTGAAGAAAACTCCCTATGAACTTTACAGAGGGAGAAAACCCAATATTTCATATTTTCATGTCTTTGGTTGCAAATGTTTTGTTTTAAATAATGGAAAAGAAAACCTTGGCAAATTTGACTCTAAAGCTGATGAAGGCATATTTCTAGGATATTCACTCACAAGTAGAGCTTATAGAATCTATAACAAAAGAACAATGGTCATTGAAGAGTCTATTCATGTTGTATTTAATGAAAATAGCAATGCCTTGCCTAGAAAGGAACTTTGTGATGATGATATTGTAGGAAGCATGCAAAACATAAACTTGAATGACAAAGAGGAAAATGAAAGGAAAAAAGAAAAGGAAGCAAATAATGAAGAAACACCTAGTCAACAAACCAATGATGGAAACAACCTACCACAAGATTGGCGAGTAGCAAGAGGACACCCCATTGATGCGGTAATTGGTGATATATCTAAAGGGGTAACTACTAGAAACTCAATTAGAAATATTTGTAATCACTTAGCTTTTGTTTCTCAAATTGAACCTAAGACCATAAATGAAGCAATTATTGATGAACATTGGTTCTTGGCAATGCAAGAAGAACTAAATCAATTTGAAAGAAATCAAGTTTGGGAACTTGTGCCAAAACCAAATGATTATCCAATAATTGGAACCAAATGTGTCTTTAGGAACAAGCTTGATGAAAATGGCATAATAACTAGAAACAAAGCTAGACTTGTTGCTAAAGGATATAATCAAGAGGAAGGAATTGATTATGATGAAACTTATGCTCTCGTTGCTAGATTAGAAGCTATTAGATTGTTACTTGCATTTGCATGTATAATGGATTTTAAACTCTTTCAAATGGATGTTAAAAGTGCCTTTTTAAATGGATATATTCAAGAAGAAATATATGTTGATCAACCTCCCGGTTTTGAAGATCATGACTTACCTAACCATGTTTTTAAACTTAAAAAGGCTTTATATGGTTTGAAACAAGCTCCAAGAGCTTGGTATGAAAGATTGAGTAAATTTCTTTTAGAAAAAGAAATTTCAAGAGGAAAAGTGGATACAACTCTCTTTATAAAGAAGAAAAATGATCATCTATTATTTGCACAAATCTATGTTGATGACATTATATTTGGTGCCACTAATGTTCACCTTTGTGAAGAGTTTGCCAACCTTATGCAAAGTGAATTTGAGATGTCCATGATGGGAGAGCTCAACTTCTTTCTCAGTCTCCAAATAAAGCAACAAAAGGATGGAATATTCATCAACCAAGCTAAATATTGCAAGGAGTTACACAAAAAATTTGGAATGGACAACTCCAAAGCTATTGATACTCCCATGAGTACATCTTGTTCTTTAGACAAGGATGAAGGAGGTAAATCCGTAGAGATCACTAAATATCGAGGTATGATCGGCTCACTCCTTTACTTAACCGCAAGTAGGCCCGACATCATGTTTAGTGTATGCATGTGTGCTAGATTCCAAGCTAATCCTAAGGAATCACACTTAAGTGTCGTAAAAAGAATTATGAGATATCTTGTGGGCACTTCACAAACGGGATTATGGTACCCTAAGGGTGCATCATGTGAGCTAATAGGCTATTCCGATTCCGATTTTGCGGGATGCAAATTGGATAGGAAGAGCACTAGTGGCACTTGCCACTTTCTTGGTTGCTCTTTAGTATCTTGGCATAGCAAGAAACAAAACAGTGTGGCTTTGTCCACGGCCGAAGCCGAATACGTGGCGGCCGGTAGTTGTTGTGCTCAAATCATTTGGATGAAACAACAACTCAAGAACTTTGGGGTTGAACTTGATTACATCCCTATAAGGTGTGATAACACTAGTGCCATAAACCTCACAAAGAATCTCATCATGCACTCTAGAACTAAACATATTGATATTAGACATCATTTCATAAGAGATCATGTGCAAAGTGGAGATTGCATCTTGAAATTTGTGGAATCTTCAAAGCAATTGGCAGACATCTTCACCAAACCACTCCCAAGGGAAGTATTCTATAACTTAAGAAGGGAAATTGGTCTCATTGATCCATCATACATGTAACTGTATCATTACTTGCTAAATCTCTTCATGCTTAATTCAACTAATCTTGCCTTTGAAACGTATTTTTTTTCCTTTTCCATGTAAAATATTATATCTGTTATATGTCACATGGACTCCACACCACCGCCCCCCAAACCTTTCTTTTTTCTCTTCTTTTCTCTCTGTTTCGAGCCCTGATTCTGCCCAGTACCCTTGGGTAATCGATTACCATCACTTTGGTAATCGATTACCAAGAAGGGTAATCGATTACCATGCTAAGGTAATCGATTACCATACGAACTCAGTGCTTAAATCCTCGCGAATCAGAATCGACCCAGCCCCATCGAACAGAGCATCGCTCCCCCCTCCCTTTCCCTCTCTGAATCGACCTCACCCCCCTTCATCCTGCACATCACCAGGTTCTTTCTCTTTGCACAATCATATGCCATGAATCTTTGCACAATCATATCCTAGGGTTTCTGTTCTTTTTTTTTCTTTGCACAATCTTTCTTTTCTTGCATTTTCTTTTGGATTTCTTTTTCTCTTTCGTTCAGTTTTTCTTTTTCTTGTCCTGCCCATTTCCATTTTCTGCCTTTTCTCATTTCTGTTGTGTGATTCTGTTATATCTCTTATTCTGTTCATGTACCTTTTTTTCTGCCTTGAATACAATTACATATGTTCCTGTCTATAACTGTTATTCTGTTCTTTTTTTTTATCTGTTTCTGCCATTCAGATGATTCAAATGCACAGTTTACTCCTCTTCATGATCAATTATGGGTCCCCCATTTCCTCCCCTGCCCTTTCATATCTGCTCTGTCCATATCTGTTCATATTTGTTATGTTTTTCGCTTGCTATTTTGTTTTCAAAGAATGGGTTTCCATCATTTGCATCTGTTTGGGGAGAGTCATTTAAACCTGCATACTGTTGTTTTGTTTTGCTATCCTGTTTTGCGCATGGGTAATATATACAGCTTAGAGACTTTCTACAATGTTCCAAAGTGTTATTTTTTTTACTACATATATTCTACAGTGTTCCACTGGTATTTCTATAGTGTATTTTTTTTACTACATATATTCATATGCCTGTACCCCTTCCCATTCTGATTCCTTAGTTGTACTCATATTTTGTGACTTGAATGGTGCGCTATTTCTTTGGAACCTAACTTGGCACAATTTTATTCTGTAGGCTTTTCATCACTTCATTCCATGGCTTCCTCATCTAACCCAATTCGCAAGAGGCCACGCGGTTCATGTCTTTATGGCAAATACTTTTCTACCGCTGCCAAATATGCCACCTTCAAGGAACACTATGCCTCCCGCCCAGTCATCGCTTCAAAATGCTTGGATATTCAATTCATGAGTGATGAAGGCTTTGAGATCTGTGATCTCTTAGCTTATGCTGGAGTACTAGAATTGACTCTCCTCAAAGAGCCATACTCCGAAGATATGATTCGAGCCTTCTACTGCACTGTCAGCTTTGTCAATGATACACTCAAAGCTGATATCAAGGGCAAGATCTTCTCAGTACCTCCTAGTGAATGGCCCTGCATCATTGGCTCTGCCTACACCGGACACAAATACGGTGTGTATTCATTTCCCGAATATGACAAATATGCTATTGTGGAACCCGACATCATAGTCACTCAGTCCAAGTTCAGCGTGTCAATGTTAACTATGGACAACCGGATTCTACATTATGTGGTCACTCACATGCTGTCACCGAGGTCCTTTAACTACTCTCGGGTGCTTGATGCTGATATTTTTCTCATGTGGGTTATCCGCTCCAAAATTAGTTTCAACTGGCCTTACTATATCTGCTCTCAAATGATTAAAGCTGAGAACTCCTCGGGGGCACTTCCTTATGCTACTGTCATTGTTGAGATTTTGCGTCATCAGCAAATCTTCATGGAAGGTGAAACTCTGTCCGATTCCGTACACAAACTTGGAATGCATCTGCTGGCCCAAATGCAAATCAAACAAATCAATGGCATCTGGTGTAAGACGACTGCTCCTCCTGACGTTGGAGCAGGTTCTGGTGACATTCATAAGGATCCTCATCCTCCAGCCACTGATCCTCCTGCTGATTCTTCTTCCTCAGCGGACCATACTTTGGGATCCATTCTCACATCTCTTAATCGGCTACAGACTACTATGGAATCCGGCTTTGCCACTTTGAACTTTAGGCATGCTAATACGGAGCTTCGTCTGAAGCGCATTGAGGATCATCTCAACATTCCTCCTCTTCCATCTCTACCACCACCGCCTCCACATGACTCTGATGACTTTTAGTTCTTATTAGTTATTTTCTTTATGCTTTTTGGACTTATCTTATGCTTCTGTTTTGCCATGATACTTTGAAAATTTTGCTTCTCTAGGACTCTAACTTTATGAACTATGGTTGCTTCGATTTTGGTTTATTATGCACTCTTATGCTCTATTCTGTTTCCTTCTCATTTTTGCATGAACTGTTTAATGTTTTCTCCTTATCTACTCATGCTTTTTGATGTTGCCAAAGGGGGAGAAATATGTGAAAATTTAAAAAAAAAATCATAAGCATATATTAAGTTAAAGAGGGGGAGAATAAAATTCAAACATAAATGACACCTTATATATCAATCATATATTCAGGGGGAGTGTGAATTTTATATTTATCTAAACACATGCAATACTAATTCCTTTTTTTTAATTTGAGTTTGTCATCATCAAAAAGGGGGAGATTGTGGAACCATGCACTCAACGAAAAGAACATAAAGGTTCAACGATTTTGATGATAACAAACAAGCATGGAAAGAAAGTCTCATGGTGCAACCATCAAAAAGAAGTCCAAACAAGAGCAAGACTCAAGCTTCAAGAGAAGTCTCTAAGTCTAAACTCAAAATAATATATAGGACTTAGGATTATTTGTAAATTGATTCCTTACATGAACAAAGCTCAAAGTATTTTTAAATACATGCATTAAATCATCGATCAACATTAAAATACATTTCTAAAATGAAAATATATTTTCAATATTCATAAACTGTTTAAATAATATTTGAAACTATTTTAAATCAAGAGAAAACCATGTGAGGGTGAAATCCAACCTGTTGACAGGTTGGTAATCGATTACCAAACCATGGTAATCGATTACCCTTCATGGTAATCGATTACCCAATCAATGGTAATCGATTACCCATTGTACAGAGACAAAAATAACGGCTATAAAACGGCTAGTTTGCGAAAATGGATAGGAAATAGGCCTTAGGGGCCCTCTATAAATAAAGGCTACTGTTCCCATTGATGTGACACACTTCTTGATCATTATTGCTCATTAATTCTCATCCTATTTGCATTATTCTTGTCTTCTCATCATAAAATCTCTTTGAACTTTATTCTTGTAAGAGTGTCATATACCATTGTTCTTCAACTTGTATTATTTGTACTTTGAGAGTACTTAGCCATTGTTAAACACCTTCATTTGATTTATTGAGTAGTTAGGGGAGTGAACCCTATACACTTGAAAGGTCACCAAATTCCTAAGAAAATTTGGAGTGAAAAGTTGTAAGGCATCAAGAGCCCGAAGTCTTGAAAAGGTGTAGTGGTTTGTCAAGCACCCTCAAGCTTGATAGTGAGTGAAAAGAATTGATCAAGCGGCTTCAGTATGGACGTAGGTCACAGTGGTGGTGACCGAACCAGGATACATGTAGTTTGCAATTTCTCTAACCCTGATCTCTTTATTTACGTATTGAAATTGCCTTTTTAGATTGTCTTTGTATACTAGCTTGATTACTTTGCTATTCTTTTTCTTGCTCCTACGCTTAGGTTATTTCTTATTAAATCGCTTTATTGAAGAAATAGTCTTTAAAACATCAAAGGAGGTACTTTGCGAAAAGATTTTGTTAAACTCAATTCACCCCCTCTTGAGTATTGAAGCCACTTGTCAACATATATGTCACAAATACACACACTTCAAAAAAGTCAATTTATAGACAACTCTTCATTTATTACATGTTGATATAAAATGCTGACAGTTAGAGATGACAAAATTGACTCGGCCCGGAGGGCCGACCCACCTCAACTTTCAAACGGGCGGGTTAGATCGCCAAAACATTTTTTCTTTCTTATATTTACTATCTAACAAACCATGTTGATATAAAATGTTAACATTTAGAGATGACAAAATAGACTCGGTCCGAAGGGACATTAGTGTCTAACTAACACTATGAGGTACCTAATTCTAACTTTTTGTATATGTAGAGTTGGCAAATATTTGAGTTAGTATGTTAATATTCCAATAAACACTTCATAGTTGAAGTTAAATATGGTAATTCAAGAGACCATTTATTATCTTAATTGCATAAAATGCAGAGATATATTTTAAAGATTTGCGTTAATTTTTATGAGATAGACAAATCAATATATATATATATATATATATATATATATATATAGGAAAATAGTGACACATTATTTCTTTAAGAGATTAATCAACGACGGTCGCTGACAAAAAATTGATCTTTTTCCTCCATGCATCGCACGGGTAATGTAGTTGTCACTTGAATTACTTTCCAGCAAACAAAGATTAAACAACAAATTTTACTAATTTTTTTATTAATTTTTTGAATACTAACTTATTTGAATTTATTTATTGCAATAAATACACATAAAAAAGCATTTTAATTATTTTTTTTGGTAATCAAAAGCATAAATTTAGTTTAAGAAAAAAATGTTAGTTTAAATGAATTTATTTATGAAGACGACTTGAAAGCTGAAAGGCATAGGAAGGGACACAATTATGGAGATGGAGATGGAGATGGAGATGGAGATGAGAGCCATGGAAGACATTGAATTAGGCACAGACATAACCCAAACACTAACCCCTCTTACTTTCTCTCTCCACAATTCTCATATCCTCACTCACTGCTCTGCTTGTTTATCTCTCCTCCCTTCAACTTCTGTTTCCAATCTCAATCTCAATCCCAATCCCCTTTCACCCTTCTACTGTTCCCCTCCATGCTCCGCCGCCCATTCCTCCCTCCACCTCTCCTCCGCCGAGCGCCACCTCCCTCCTTCCGCCGTCTCCTCCGACCTGTGTGCCGCCCTCCGCCTCCTCAGCAACCACCGTCCCGCCGCATCAGGTCGGGTCGCCGGGTTACTCTCCAACTGCCAAGAGCTGACGTGTCAAAACCCTTCCCACGACGCCGCCGCCGTTTTGGAGGTCTTTGAGAAAATCAGGGTCGGCGCCAGTGCCATGGCTGCAGCGATAGCTAAGCAACGTGGCTGCAAAAACGACGACGCCGTTTTAGAGGAAGCGACGGTTGCTCTCTGCGCGGTGCTAACGAACGCCGTGGAGGTGCAGGATAATGAAGGGCGCACCCTTGGGATCGCCGTTTTCGACACCACCTTCTCTTGGATTAACCATAGTTGTTCCCCCAACGCATGCTACCGCTTCACACTCTCTTCTTCTTCTTCTTCTTCGCCTTCTGAGAAACACAAACTTGTGATAGCTCCGTTCACTCGCCATTCTCAACAACCACTAGTACTTTTTTTTTGCTACTACTTTGTGAAATTTTTCTGCTATATTTTGCTTCTGTTCTTTATTGAGATGATAATTGTGTTTTGCAGATAGATAGTGGGGTTTGTGGCAGTGGCAGTAGCAGTAAAGAACTTGCAAAAGGTGTTTATTTTTTAAGCTTTATATTTGTTGATTGATTGTTAGTTATGACTTATGGCTATATGATTATAAGCTTTTTTTTTTTTTTTTTTTTTAATTTAATTGGGATGATTTTCATGTATGAAAAAGAAGGGGAGCTGGGCTATGGTCCAAGATTGATTGTGAGGAGTATCAAGAGAATAAAGAGGGGAGAAGAGGTCACTGTAGCATATACTGATCTCTTGCAACCTAAGGTATGCTTCAAATGATTTTATTTAGTTATTTATTTATTTTTCATGCATGGAAGTTGGCCTATAAAGGGAATCTTGGCACAACATGTGTTGTTGTCACCACGTGACTAAGAAGTCATAGGTTCGGTTCATGTAATCAGCTTCTTACAAATACAAGATAAATAGAATGGGTCTGACCCTTCTTAGGCTGAAGAAGGAAGCTGGCCTATGTTTTGTTGACTTCAAAGTTTTCATGAGCATTCCCATTATTAAGTTCAGGAATCTAATTCATTTAAATATCAATTTGATAGATGATAACATTTATGACGTATGAACACTTCAAATTAAAAGAGGAGCCATGTTTGTGTTAGCCCTTTATTAATAATTAATTATCAAATTGCCCTTGATTAGAAACTATTTCGAAAAATTAACCCTTCCAAAAAACATAACACCAATCTACCCCTGTTTGACCATTGACCACGAAGCCTACCCGGGTATTTTTTGAAAAATCAACCCTGTCCGGGTAGGGAGGGGGATACCAAGGTATAGTTCTTCAATTTGGGAAAAAGTTTGAATTATTTACCCGGGTAGGGAGGGGGCTACCCGGGTAGATGTTGGCCAGAAACCCCAATATCAAAGGGTTTCGGCCATTCTGCGAGTTGAAGTTTTTTTTCCCCAATCTCTCTCCCTTCAGAGCTCTATTCTGAAACATCACTCATATATTTCATCTCATCATCTCAAAAAGCTTAATTTTGGTAGGACATTGGCATTACACCTCCACATTCCCATTTTGTGCTAAAAAATCCGAACCAAGATCCAAACCCAGAACCTAGACCCCAATTTTCGTGTGAAAGATGAGTTCAAGTCCAAACATGGTTCCTATAGTTATTTACTACAATGGGAGGCATTTTGAAGGTCTGAACGGTGTCCGATTTGAAGGAAAAACAAAAACGATGAAAATCAAAGTGGGCACTACATGCAATGAATTGAAGGAGAGAATTCTCCAAACAATGGGGTTAGAAGGCATCCAATCCATCCACCGCATGATCGCCAGGTTAGAGACTGTAGTGGATATGGATACAATATACTACATTGGTAACAATATCAATGATGATGAAGATGTGGAGTTCGTCACAGATGCGTATGTTGGATGGAAAGTATTAAAATTGATTGAGATATATGTTGAAGTTGATACTGGTCAGTCTTCATCGTTACCGGTGCATACCACCACTGCTCACTCTACTGGTCAAGAAGATACAATTGTACGATCAACTGCACCTGCTCAGGTAACATTGGATGAAGATGAGGAGTATGTGGACAACGAAGATGAGGGAGAACCTGAAAGTGCTATTCCACAAGGTGATTCGTCAGACACTGACGTGGATGGAAATTTTGACGCTGACACGAGCGCTGTAAGCCTGGATACCCCAGCCATGTCACCACTTCATGTTGACCCTGTCAGTAGTGGTAAGTTATTAAATTTAGACATTTGCTTTAAATAATAATTATTTGCGGTGGTATTGATGCAGACAATAATGATGAATCTTTAGATGCAGGGACTGCGGTAGAGCCATTTTGGAATGAAAGCCAACATTATTCATTCATTAATTGGGCGCACCCTAATGACGAGTTGGAGATCCTCTATGGGGATGATGACTTGCACGGAGGTTGGAAGTTAGGAGATTTGTTATTTGTGCAACAAGATTTTGGCTCCAAATCTGAAATGCAACATGCTGTGAAAATACATTGTATGAAGGGGCGCAGAACAACCATAGTCGAAAAAAGCGACGAGTCAAGATTTGTTATGAAATGTAAAAACCATGCTGACGGTTGTCCCTGGTATATGAGGGCAATCAAGCCCAAGAAGAGAGCTAATTGGGTTATCCGTAAATGGGGTCAAGATCTCACATGCTTGAATCAGGGCCTATCACATGATCATAGACAGTTGGATTCAGATGTCATTTGTACGGCTATTATGAGTATGTATTCTATCGTCTACATAATGAAACTTCTTATTGAGAATATGATAAAGTTGTGCTTTTTTTTCCAGATATGTTAAAGGAAGATCCTGCTACAAAACCAGTTCTGATACAAGAGAGGATATAAGGAATATATGGATACAATATAACGTACAGGAAGGCTTGGAAGACAAAAATGAAGGCCATTGTTAAGTTGTATGGTGACTGGGAGAAATCGTACGGATTCTTGCCCAATTGGCTGACGTATATGAGGCAGGTGAATCTGGGTTTTGTGTTCAAGCTTGATACAAATCAATGTTTTGACGAACGTCGGGTTTATACAGACATGGTCATATTTCTTAGGGTTTTTTGGACATTTCACCAATGCATTGAAGCATTCAAATACTGCAAGCCTATAATTCAAATTGACGGCACTCACCTGTATGGGAAGTACAGAGGAACTCTCTTGATTGCAACATCACAGGATGAAGATGAATATCTGCTCCCTATTGCCTTTGCTGTTGTTCCTCCAGGTTAGAAGTTGGAAGATTGGTCCTGGTTTCTTAGCCTTTTACGTTTTCATGTCACACATAGGCAAGGTATTTGTCTAATATCCGATCGTCATCGAAGCATCATAATGGCAGTGAAAGATCACGCTGGGTGGCAGCCTCCATATGCTTATCATGTTTTTTGTCTACGTCACATCGGAAGCAACTTTAATACCCGGTTTAGGAATGTGGAATTGAAGAAAACGTTGATGAAATTAGGTAATGTATGGTATAATTACTCACAAATAATTTTTTTCATCTTAACTTACCAATTGCTTATGTGATTATTGATTTGCAGGGTACACATGTTCAAAGATAAATTTTGACATTAGATACAAGGAATTTATCGACAACAATCCTGAAGTTGCTTCATGGTTGGATGCGATTCCGAAAGATCAATGGTGCCGGTCGTATGATGAGGCAGGATGTAGGTTTGGTCATATGACAACTAACCTATATGAGTGTGTGGATCACGTAATCTGCCTATAACTGCATTGGTCAAGATGACATTCAGTAGACTCGTTGAGTATTTCATCAAGAGACGTGAGGCGATTGAAAAAGATATATCACAGGTTGGATAATTTCAAAGAAGGTTGAGACAACTTTGCAAAAAAATGATGAAATGGCCTGCACTTATCGTGTGAGGATATATGATAGTGAGCTGTTATTGTTTGAGGTTGAGGATGCCTACAATCAATCTACACACGAGGTTGGTGACACCATGAGAGTGGACTTAATCAATCGTAAATGTCAGTGTGGTAGGTTCACAGCAAGGAGGTATCCCTGCAGCCATGTATTAGCAGTTTGCAAGGCAACAAAGTTGAACCATTATGATTATGTGGATCCTGATTTCAAAATCCCAACCATTGCTAAAGTATATGCTGCACACTGGTATCCTGTTGGCAATGAATTGTTGATTCCATCCGTTGTTGGGCCTAGTGTAATTCCGGATGCAAGTTTGGTACGTGCAAAAGGAAGACCAAAGTCTTCAAGGATTCAGAATGAGATGGATTGGGTTAAGTCTTAACCCTCGAGCAGTCAGAGCAGATGTAAGCATTGCAAGCAAGTTGGACATAACATTCGTACATGTCCATTGAGGCTAAGACAAGCATGATTATGCATTGGATGCGAGTTGTAGTTTGTTTTGTAATGATATATGTTTTATATACTTTGTTGTGTATTGTTGTGGCAAGGTTGGTATCGTGTGAGGACATCCACTTGCGTTGTTATGTAATGTTGTGTAATGCATTTAAGTCTTTTGTCGCTTTTGTGTAAGGTTGAGACAACTATGTGTAATTTACGTCTTTTAATGCAACTCGTTTCGTATTAAACGATCCCACGAATGTATACCATACCCCATTACCCCCAGGTTGAGTCACATAAGGTCATGGTATTAGCCAACAATTACTAAAATTGTCAAAAAAAGGGTGGACCAGCTGCTGATCTTGCAGAACCAACTGGTCTACCCGGGTAACTCATAATGACCTACCCGAGCACCCTACCCGGGTAGACCAGTACGAGTTACCCGGGTAGGCCAATTGGTTTTGCAAGATCAGCAGCTGGTCCAGCCTTTTTTTGGCATTAGTGGTTCATGTTATGTGATAATGAGGTCCAATGTGACTTGTTCATAACAGAATTGGGCACATACTATAATCAGTTAGGATGATGTGCGCGAATGAATTTTCGAAGTATGCAAGACATCTTTAAAAACGTATTTTGTTGTGATTGTGGACATCGAAGTTAAAAATAGACAACACAATTGACTTCAAATTTCATTCAAAAGGTGGACAAGACAATACAAGTTAAAAATAGACAATTTTCATAACTGGGTTCTTCATATATTTCAAAATAGACACGATTACATCATGAGATAAAACCCAATATCACCAAAAATGGACTGGATACATACACAATAATCAAAGGTACACCCTAATAAACACAAAATACATCAAGTGAAATCTACCCCGGCCATGTCACCCCAAAAAACCCTATTTCCTGGAATTCGAATGCGTATCCTCCCCATCATCGTCCTCGTCCTCATCATCGTCATCCTCACCAGCAACATCAGCCTCCTCACCAGTGTGATGACCCGGTCTGTATCCAGCCTCCAAGCGTGTCATCCTACTGTCAATCGTGGTTTGCCACTTGCTTGTGCTCTGTCTATAGCCCCTAAACTCAGTGGTCAAGGAGTCAAGACCACATGTCAGGCTATACATGGAGGACATCACATGATCAAGTGCCATCCTCCTTCAGCAGCTGTCCATCCACCCTTAAGAGATGGAGGAGCTGGTGGTCGCCGGATGCAGGTGGGACGTGCAGGTGCATCATCAACAGCAGCAGCAAATCATCTTCGTCATCATCATCAAGGCCTGCATCAACATCATAAAATACAGACATTAAAATTTAGTGATGCAAAAACAATAACCTTAATGATTATACATCACCTGCAGGTGCATCCTCCATCTCAGCATCACTGCTTCAGGAGCCGCTCACCAAATATAGCATTCCAGCCAGTGGCTGTCTTCATGGTCTCTGTTGCCATAGGCACACCAAATTTATGCAGAATCTTCTGCACCAGGAATGCAAAAGGCAATTCAGCCTTCTTTGACTTGGCCGCCTTCCACATCAATATGCATATGTAATGCCTCCAGTTTACCTCAATATGGTGAAGGAGGGCCCACAAGATCACAAAATCACCTTCCAGCACCTTTGAGTGATTATGCCCGCGCTGGAAAGTAATATGTGTCACCACATAATGAAGTATGCGGGCAGACACGGACAAATTGCTCACAGGATAATGAGCAAATTGTCCGGGCTCTGCATCTGCTCTCCTGGTCTCAACATCAACAACATCCCGATCATAACCACCAAATATATGATGGCTATCTCCATCATATAGACGTGCACCTGTGACACCATCAAAGTCGAACCCCAGTAGCTCTGTCCAGATAGGCGCAGTAAGGATGATGTCAATCCCGCATACACGGGAAGTCAGCTCACCGTGCATATAGTTAAGGTTCTAGTAGAATGCTCTCACCATAACCTCCGAGTAAGGGCACCTCGTCTCCGCAAGCATCAGCAAGTGTGTTTGTTGAAGAAGTGGGACTATGTCGAATCGCTCCAAATTGAAGAACGCCGAATCCAATGATTTCGGCTCACAAATCTTGCGGCTCATGAATGACTTCACAAACCTGTCGTGTGCATCAACGTCATCGTCAAATAGATATCCGAACGGCAGGTCCAGACCCTGATGCAGAACAACCTGGGGCTGAGAAGAGGAAGATCCATCATGTCGGCGCTTGCTCCTCCCCTCGGTATCCACCGCTCTCTTCTTCGAAATGCATTTATCCGCCATGCAGTCACACTGTAAAACAAAATGAAAAAAAAAAAAATCCAAATTCAGAAACAACATACAGGGTTAGGGTTAGGGTTTTTTCTTAACAACAAATCAGAATGCAATTTTTGCTACGAAAACTCACAATACATACACCAAAATTAAAATGCAAACATGATTACCGCAAAGTCAGAATGAATTTTATCTTGAATCAAAAATTCAAACAGAAAAAAAAATTACATTTGTTGTATTTCAATTCGTAGAAGGAACCAATACCGCGCGCGAATGATGATCCCAAAATCTTGAGATGATTCAACAACTGTGCTCTGAGAATGGACAAAATCGCACTCCAGCAGCTCTATTCCCGGGTACCCCTTTGTGGGTTTTCCAAATGGGGGCTGCTGGGTTTTTAAAAAACCTTATTTGTGAAATCTACCCGGGTAGCCCCCTCCCTGCCCGTGTAAATAATTCAAACTTTTTCCCAGATTGAAGAACTATACCCGGGTATCCCCCTCCCTACCCGGGTAGGGTTAATTTTTCAAAAAATACCCGGGTAGGGAAGGGGATACCTGGGTAGGCTTCGTGGTCAACGGTCAAACAGGGGCAGATTGGTGTTATGTTTTTTGGAGGGGTTAATTTTTCGAAATAGTTTCTAATCAAGGGCAATTTGGTAATTAATTATTAATAAAGGGCTACAGTGGTCAAGAAGCCCTCTATTCACACACTACAGGAAACTTCAATCGTAATGAATTAATAGGACACTTAATTTTATTGTGTCAGAATGCCAATATTCATGTTGTGTCTTGTGTATGTATCAATGTCCATAGGTTGTAGTAATGGCAGTGAAAAAGGAAGCTGTGGTTTTACTGGTTTGTCCCACATCACTTTTGTTAGCTTGGCCTTCATGAGTTAACACAACTATGGCTCGAAACATGTGTTTAGAGTAGGGAAATAATTAATGATTCTACTGCATAGCAATGATAATTTTATGATAGATTTCCGAAGTTAATGAGGGGGGTGGGGGTTTGTTACGGACCTTCAATGACAGTAATTCAGAGACAAATTACAAGAAGAAAGGAAATACAATGAACTGAAAAATGCAATTAACAGTAAAAGGAAATGCAGTAAAGATAATGGACACAATTCTAGAGGTCTCACTCTCTCCCAATATCCAAAAGGATCCCAATAATTCCCAAAGATTTCCCATCCCCTCGAGAATGCTCAACCCCCTCATCTAAATAGAACCAACTCACCCAACGTAATCCCATGCCATCCAATGTGACTTACTCCTAACAATTTTTGCTGACTCAACATTATGCAATATTCCTCTGCTTCTCTTTCTTCTATGCACACTTCTAAACCGTCTGCTGACTAGGATAGGATCGTATCAGGGCTGTTTTGCTAGTTATTAATTTTAATTGTTGTGCCATCTCTGCCCTGCGGATGTGCTACAATTTCTTTGTTCATGAGCTTGCTATAGCTTGTCTCCATTGTTGACGTTAATAGAAATTTATGATATCTTCATGCCATGTACCAAGAAACCACTGCATATATTTTTATCCCTTAAATACTTTCTTGTATTTATCTTTATCAATTGTATATCACCTTGGAAAGAATATTTCTTGAGAAGCAATAATTACATTTGAATATAATTTTTTTTTTCATACTATAAAATCTATCTCCGCCCTCAAGGGCTCTATTTGATTACTTCTTCTCACAAATATATGCTTTCATTGTTATATTTATTACATTCTTTGCATGACAATGTAGGAACTTAGGAAATTTTCATTTAAAAGAAAAGTCATTTATAAGTCATAAATGTAAATATATTTCTCATATTAGTTGAAATTTTATTTTTCGTGAAGTTTTTTATTTTACTCTTGCTCTTTCTGGTTTTTGTTTTCCTCCTTTTTCTCAGCTCTTCATTGAGTTCCTTCACTTCTTTATTGATCTGTCATTAAGCTTCTTTTCGTAATCATCTCAATTTGTATTTTGCTTTTCTAGGCATTGAGACAATTGGAGCTATGGTCAAAGTATCGGTTTATTTGTTATTGCAAACGATGTAGTGCTCTGCCCTTCACATATGTGGATCGTGCATTGCAAGTAAGACTTTAAAATTGATATTATATTATATTATAGTTAGATCAGTCTTTCCTAAATATTTTGTGGAAGTCATCAAACTAAGGCTATGTTTAGAATCTTTAGATATACAATGATGAGTTGAATAAAATGAAATAGGATGGAATGAAATAGGATAGAATAAAATTACCATACCATTATTTGGATATTTTATGATTTAATGGAATAAATTTTCCATTCCTTTGTTTGGAAAGTGAGTGGTGTCACAACCAAAAATGCGATGGATAGGTAATTAAAAATAAAAATATGGAGTCACTATCAGTTTTTTTAATTTAGGAAAAAATGGGAGAATCTAAAAACTATTAGTCTACGAAAACCAGACAAGATTTCGGAGTCCATTATGCACAAGGACGTGTGGAAACTTAATCCCTTTGCATCCCTGATTACTCCTACACTAAGGTGGTTGCCCTAAGCTAGTTATGCAAATTTAATAACCCTCAAAATGTTTATCATACCCTTATTGAAATAAAAATAAAAGAAAAAAAGAAAACAAAAGTTATGCAAATTTGGTTTTGGCTTGACTTCCTGTCCTAGTTATCCCAATGGGAATCAAAGCCAATTAGTTCTTTAAAAATATTAATGGGTTGATTGGTTTAATTAATTAACAAAGAAAGTAAATGACAAAAATACTTAAGAATGATTTAATTAAAACCGAGACGAAATTCCAACACCTATGGGAATAAGCAATACTCTTCAAATGATTAGAAAAAGCTCTAATTAAACTAACTGAAACATATCAGAATTTCCTTTTTTCTTTCTTTTTTTTAGTTATTTTTGTATTTTTAAAATTCATATTTTTGGGTGTTTTTATCTTTTTTTATTTTTTGGTATTTTTTTTTCATTTATTTTAGCTAGCCCACTAAATGTATAAAAATCTATCTTAACCTAAATTAAATATCCTAAGCTCCAACTAAACCAAAATGAGAAAGCAAGAGAAGCTATTGAAATTATATGGGTTTGGGTAGTGAAGGAAGAAAAGAGAGAATGAAAGGAAATAATATTAATTCTTGTTATATGAAGGATGTGATCCAACCTACAAAGCACTAATCCCTATTTATACTAATATTATACTCCAAATCCTAGTTAAATAAGGAAATAAATCATGAAATATAAAGAAAAAATCATATAAGATACTCTAAACTATTTTAAGATATAATCAAGATATATTTTTCATATATTCCAGCACCCTCCCTCAAGCTAAAGTTTACTTTTGTTTTAAGCTTGTTACAAATGGCTCCTTTAAAAAATGAAAATAATAAAAAAAATATAATATGGGCTCTGCAAAACATGGTTGTTGGAGGCATAATAGGTGGACTGTAATGGCACCTGGATCCAACAATGAAGGCTTGTGGATCAGTAAAGAAGGTTGTTGGCGATAGAAAAAGTCTCCTTGGTTGGCGATAGAAAAAGTATCCTTGGTCAGAAGGCAGATGCCCCTAGGATCTGGATGGCCTAGACAAGGCGCTTTATATATAAGAGTTTCTACATTTGGTCAGAAAATTTTTTGGTCATCGGAAAATTGAACGACAGGGGGATTCTTGTTGGAATGATTCATGAGGCACAATGAGAATGAAAATGACTGTTGTGTAGTGGGCATGTTACGATACTATTGCAAGGTATGAAACTTAGAGTCCCACATAAAAAATATAAGGTTCTGGTGTGGGGTTTATATGGACTTTGGGCTCTCCTATCTTATGAGCTAGTTTTTAGAGTGAGGTTCTTCCAAGGTTCATATCAATTGGTATCAAAGCCTTCCACTATATCTCCTAGCTGCAATCGAGTGGCGCGGCTTGCAGTTAATTGTTCGCTCAGAGCTATAGTAAAAGACTATTGCGAAGGCATGCGCGTGGGCGCCAGGGCTGCGGAGTGTTGTGGGATGTTACGATCCTATTGCAAGGTATGAGACTTGAGTCCCACATCAAAAATATTAAGGTTTTGGTGTGGGGTTTATATGGACTTTGGGCTCTCCTTCCTTATGAGCTAGCTTTTTGGGTGAGGTCTTCCCAAGGTTCATATCAGCGCACAACGGGTTTGGTGATATTTGTCACTGGGCAACGAGCGCAACCGGTTTAGGACTTGTTGAAAGAGACGATAATAAAAGAATAAGAGAGAAAGTGACATTCTAACAATGTAGTTCCAAATTTTAGGAAACTCAACAGTGGATTAGTGATGGAATAGGTCATGGAAAATGGTAGCGCTGATGGCATGTTGATCATTTCCCTATAATTGCATTCATGATCAAAAGAAACAATGGTTTCTTGCAACACAACCTTGTATGAGGAGTGTGGTTTGGTGTATGTTGGTCATGCTTGATTCATGTATATGCAAAGTCAAACGGCCCCTTGCCAGCTCATCTGATGATGGAAATAAATTAAATTTTCGTAATTAATATTATATGTTTTACTTACTCAGTCCTTTTAAATGTGAATTTTTGAACTTTTGACTGGTTATAGAACGCAAATCAAATGGCTCAGGGCTGGTAGAATAGAATAGAAGAAAGTGAGTGGGGGTGTGAGAGAAGCACTGCCGAGTAGAGACATGTACAGGAGGAAAGAGAGAGACAGGCACAGACAAAACAGCCTGTTCCTGCTCAGTGAGAACAAACGAGCTGAAAGAGCAAAGAAAGTTTTCTGCTTGTTTTCTTGGAGGAATTGGCTTCAAAAGAAGGACGAGTAGCCGATATGTGTAATCTTGGTTTGATTTGGATGTGATTGGGGCTCTGTTGTAGCTTGCATTGTTAATACTTCCTCCTAGTTAACCCTCTTTATGTGCTCTGCATGCTGTATGCTACTCTGCACTCTGAGGAAGGGGTTTAATCTTGTTAAGTTGGCTGTTTCAATGTTGTTGAGACCAAAATGCAATTGAGAACAAAAAGGATTTGTTCCGGCGTCGAGTGTTTGTGAGGCTTTCACACACACAAGTTTTCACATCTCTTTTTGTTCTTAAGAGGGTACCTCACCTTAGATCTTGAGAGGTTTTGTTGTTTTTTTGGCTGGTGTCCTTGATTACTTTCCTTGTTAATTTTGTTTTGGCTTCACAATTTTCTGGGTATTTTTAGGGTTTTTCCCAAAACTTCCCACCATGCCTGAGTCTAGGAAGCAACCGGCGAATAGAATGAAGCAAAGGCCTCACCCTTTGCAAGAGTCCAAGATGACTAGAAAATTGTGCATGATTTATGATGTCCTGATGCTATTGATTCATCTTCATCCGAAGATGAGTCAATGTTGATTGTGAAGGCAAGAAAAATAAAACAAAGCATCCATGAGATCTCACTTCCCCTTGTTTCTGCCTTCCCTACCTCCCTTGAAATTAGCTCACATGAGGAGAATAATGGCAATGCGTTGAAGACTTGCATTGAAGGTCAACCTCAAAACAATAAGAGGGTTTCAACTCAATCCCCTTCAATGAGGAGGCAATCTTCTGCCAAATACAGAGGCATTCGGCATAGGAAATGGGGAAAGTGGGCTGCTGAGATTTGTGATCTGTTCAAGAGGTCCCGTGTCTGGTTAGGCACTTACAACACTGCAGAAGAGGCTTTTCAAGTCTACGAGGCCAAAAGGCTTGAATTTGAAGCTATGACAAAGGCTCAAACCCACAACAATGGTTCTTCTGCTGCCCTTTTGGTTGCAACTTCTGAAAAGAGTAACTACTGTAACTCTTTTGCTGCTGCTGCTGCTGCGGTGTCTGTATTAGAAAAGATTTCTACTGCTTTGGAGGACTCGGAGAGCGTGTTCTCACAGACATTGCCATCCTCTATGCTTGAGTTGGATACCTTAGCTTCCAATTCGATGGAGAAGGATAGTATTTCAAGCAATGAAGCCGTTGAGGCCAATGATTTTCTGGCTGATTTGGCGGGGTTGGAAATACAGGATTTAAGTCTGATGAACTTGCCTCCACCATCTGCTGCCGCTGATCCGTCTGGGTCTGCTGCTGCTCCATCTGGGTCTGAGCCTAACCTTGGGCTTGATTTTGATTGGTTATTGTTTGATGATTATGTGCAGAGTTTTGATGATCTTGGTGGCCTGCAAGATATCCAAATTTCTGGGTTTAATGACAATGAGTCTAGTGAGATTCCTGAACTTTGATGATTTTCGTGCTGATTAGTTCACTGGTTGGACTGAGGAACCCCTCAATATACGCTTAAGCTATGTAGCTACATGTGACTAAGACTGAGAGTACTACATTATTAGTTTTGTAATGCCTAAAGTTAATTTTTATTATAGTTTTGTGAGATCTCAGGAAATTCTAAACCAATTCCTGAGTGAGGCAGTGGTTTTACGAGTTGTTTCTCTCTCTCTCTCTTGGGAAACGTGGACAAGTGAGATGTTAGTGAAAATCCTTTGGTTTTTCCCATGCTATTAGAGCCTACCAAGGGTTCTCAAACCATTATATTGTGTAGTAATTTGAAAGCAGTTGTTTGGCAGAGTATAAAAAAGATCTCTAATGTTCTGCTTCAAAAGAAAAAAAAATTCAACAGAAGCCATTTTGTGCCAGAAAAAGATATAGCCTTAACAAAAAGCCATAAACCAGAAATCAATGAACTCTGTTAGGAATAATATTAGTTTTATTATTATTAGTTTATTATTCTAGAAGGTTATTTGGGCTTAGCCCATAGGTCATTTAACCTCTTTAAATAGAGGACTCTTGTACAGTTTTATACACAACTGAATACAATATACATTCTTACTTTTAAGTAGGTACCAGAGCTTATGTTATGGGAAACCTCGCTTCCGCATAAAACCCTTATCTCGCCGTGCATCATACCGGCAACCTTTTTTAGCCCTAACCCTTATTTAGTCATCAAACATTTATCCTCAACCTTGAATAGTCAGAAACCGGCTTCCTCAACCTCAAATAGTAAGAAACCAACCTCCGTTTGCCGCATGAACCGCCGTTTGCTACTGTTCACGGTCACCGGAAAACTTTTTCGGCGACGATTTCAAACGGAACACCTGTGATCAGGCTCCCCTTCCTCTGGCGACCATCTGTGTGAAAGGCCCATCACCAGCGTCCATCTCACGCGCTCTCACGCACGGGTCAACCTCTTTGCACATGGTGCTCACTCGCCACCTCTCACCGGCGCGTGAGCACTGTTCCGGTGACTTTTTCCGGCCATTCCAGTTCAGAACAACTTGCCTTCCTCCCCTCTTCCAAGATCCGGTCTCCGTTCGTTGTGGGTCTCATCCGTTCAGAAGATATCAGTGATTCTTTGCTTCTTTTTCTTCGTGCCTTGTTACTGGGCATCGTTATTTAATTGTGTAGTTCTTTTTCTGGTCATCTTTGTTTATCTGGTCATCTTTATCTGGTTATTTGGTCATCTTTATTTAATTTTTTTGATGGAAGGCTTTGGTAGTGCATCCAAATCCAAAAACATTAATGGTGTCATCTCCAGTACTACCCCATCCATTACAATAATGAAACTGACCGGATCTGCTACTTACAAGACCTGATCTACCTCAGTTAAGATCTGGTTTACTGTTCAGGGGTACGGTCAACATCTCACAACTAAGTCTGCCGACATTTCAAAGGATCAGACATCTGAATGGGAAAAGATTGATGCTCAACTGCTAATTATCATTTGGCAGTCCATTGATCCGACAATTATAGACATTTTCATCTCTTTTGAGACCTGCTATGACGTATGGGAGGAAGCTAAAAACCTTTACATCAATGACATTCAATAGCTTTATTCAATTGTCTCTCAGATAATGGAATTGTGCAAATCTCCAGAGTCTCGAATGGAAACTTATATTGGTAAGATTCATTTCTTGATGCAAGAATTCTTAATTATGTTACCTCATGCTGCAGATGCCTCTGCGTACAAGAAGTAAGTGGAGCGCTTCTTTATGGTCGTAACGCTCTCCGGTCTTTCCGAGGAGTTAGAAAGTGTTCGTGAGGATATTCTAACTCTTACATATTCAAGGATAAAAGAGTTAGAATATTAGAGGTAGATGAAAGAGTTGCCTCCCAACCTTACTAGGCAACAACAGAAGAATCTCCTCAGAGATGCAAGGAGATTTCATTGGGATGATCCTTATTTGTACTTCCAGTGTGCTGATGGAATTGTAAGAAGATGTGTGCCAGAATTTGAAGTTCATGAGATCCTGTGGCACTGCCATGCATCAGACTATGGAGGACATTTTGGAGGTAATAGGACCGCTCAAAAAGTTCTACAGAGTGGTTACTATTGGCCTACGATATTCAAGGGTGCAAGGAAATATGTGGAAAGATGTGATAAATGCCAAAGAGCTGGAAACATTTCCCGCAAGGATGAAATGCCTCTAAACAGCATATTAGAGGTAGAACTATTTGATGTGTGCGGGATAGATTTTATGGGACCATTTCTTTCGTCATTCTCCAACCAATACATCCTTGTTGCTGTTGATTATGTCTCCAAGTGGGTTGAGGCTGTTGCTCTTCCTACTAATGATGCTAAGGTGGTTGTGAACTTCTTAAGAAAGAATATATTCATCAGGTTTGGTGTACCTAGAGCCATAATAAGTGATGGAGGCACTCATTTCTGTAACAAGCAGTTTAATAACTTATTGGCCAAATATGATGTTAAACATAAGGTGGCTACACCTTATCATCCACAAACAAGTGGCCAAGTAGAAGTTTCTAACAGGGAATTAAAGCGGATTCTAGAGAAGACTGACGTGAATCGGCAAGTGTACCGAATCGCGCAAGTAATAAAATGATAAGTCCAGTTCGTATCCACAGAGAGTGTGTCCACATCAATTAAACTATTCTTTTTAAGATTAAATATTCCAAGAGATTTTTGACACGAATGTCAGGATTGTGTGGGAATTTGATTTGTAAAATAAAAGACGTGTTTTTGTTCTTTTCGAATAATTAAGAATCCAACAAAACAAGGGTTTGAAAATTTATGAGAAAAACGCTGCAGTTAGAGAACACTCACCGATGATCCCCCCCTTTTACTCTGGATTAAGTTAAATATTAATATATAAATCGTGAAATTAGATAATTATCAGATAAAAGTATCAGTAGTTAATTCTCAATCCCTTGAAGAATTAACCCTTTAATCTCATATAGAACCCTAATTCCTTGAGGTGCCCTATATGAGATCAAGCATAAAGATCGATAATTAAAACATCTACAATATGAATCATGTCTATCCCTAGATCATGTTCATACCGTCGTTCTATTCCCTTTCTGGATTAAAGGCCGCAGATCCCTCTTGTTGGCCCTAATCATCAGATTTATTATCGATTACTAGATTGATCGGATCTAATAACAACAATAACAATACGATCAGAATAGAACGAAATTCAAAAGATAAATATATCAATAAAAACTCAATCCATTGTATCAGGGGTTCACAAGGGTTCGTGACCCTAACCACAACAAAGAGGTTCTAGCCAACCATTATCATGGCTAAAATCCAATATTCAAATGAAAACATACAACTACAAGAACTACAGAAAGGTAGAAGAAGAGATCCCTCTCCCAATCTCCAGAGCTTCCGCCTCCGAATGGCCTAGAATTTTGTCCAGAATGAAAAGTATCCCTTTTAGGGTTGCCTTGTGCCCTTTTTATGCACCTCAGAATTCTCTTTTCCTCGCAACTGACAGCTGTCCATCTCAACCCTACGCTTGGAGCGCCGGATCCACGCTCCAAGCGTGGAGCTTCTGCCTCTTTTCTCCTTGTCTACGCTTCAAGCGTAGGGTTCTTTGCTTGAAGCGTAGACTCACTGTTTGGGGTCCTTTCCTACGCTTCAAGCGTTGAATTGTACGCTTGAAGCGTGGAGCTTCTGTCTGATTTTCTTCCTGCTCCTTTATTTGTCCTTTTTCTCCCATAAACATGAAGAATTTGAGTGAGAGAGTGTCTGACAATTTTTATTCAATAATTTCACCACATATACACCTTTATACACAGTTTTAGATCTGATTTCATGCTTTTTTGATCTATAAAAGTATATATGCTGGGAGCATATCAAACAATTCCCAGATTTAGACATTGCTGTCCTCAGCAATAAACTGATTCAAACTTAGAAAAATGTACAGCAGTATTTCAGCACAATATCATCCAAACAATCGAAGAAATTACTATGTCATGCCTGACTGAATTACTGCAAGAATTTTTAACTATGCCTTTATTTCTCTGAAAAATAATGAATGTAGTCTGAACATCCCTCACCAAGACAAAATATATCACTCCCACTCTGGTGTTTTTAGGGTATCAGACATACACAACCATCACAGCCGTAACACTGCCATAGGCTTGATCATATTCTCAAGATCCTTAAAATTGAAGGATTCAAACGCATGCATTAACTGATCAAAAGGACTTTCAATGGTTTTACTTTGGCCTGGCTAAAGGTAGGAATTTATATGGAAAGTGGCTTCAAACACTATGAGATTGAAAAACTGAAGACAACATAATTTATATAATTTCAACTCATCAGTTTTGCTCCACTAACTTGCCCACAGAATTTCGGGAAGTCAATTCCTATGTTGACCACTTTTATTCACAATGCTTCACCCGCATTTTTCTTTTCCTTTTTTTTTTCTGAATTTTTCTGTTTCTTCCTCTTTTTTTTTCCAATTTTCTTTTTCCCTTTTCAATTTGCTTAGTGTAGTGGAGCTTACCTTAGACATTTTCTTTTCTCTTTGAGAAGAATCAGCAATTCAATCTCACTTAAGGTAAGTTAACATAGATATAGGCTAAGCAACATTCCGGTAATTTATCAATGAACAGGCTTGGCTCAAGGGGATAACAATGGAAAAATCATTTATATAGGTGAGCTATATGGCCAGGGCTATCAAGAACAAACTGCCTTATCATATCAGTTAAAATGCATGCCTTGTAGAAAAACAGACCAAGTTCTAGAGTGTTACCACAGTGAAGCCTCTCAGAAAAAAAAAAAAAATTACTGTATAGGCTCAAACCTCAAAGGCTATGATTTCAGACTAGATTCTCAAAAAGATATCAGGCATATCATGTATTCTAGCACACAATTCAGACAGACGAACAATCATAAAATCTACTCATGCCAAGTGACATCATGCCAAAATTTTCAAAACTTAATGTACTTCCTAAGATGAACTCAATCATTTGTTAGGAAAGCAACACCTAGAACTGAGATTATCAACAGGCATATTCCAAAAATTTTTGCTGAATTTTTTTAAAGTCACTATAATCAAGACAGATATTTAAAAATGAAAACGTAAATTGGTTCGAATATCTCCCCTGAAATGAAGTGTGGTTCCACAATTGCAGCTAAAGTGCATGATTAGGTGGGCAAGGCTATCCACCATTCCCAGATTTTAGAAATTGCTGTCCCCAGCAATAACTAAGTATAATCAATTAAGAACAGCTACGCAATTGAAACACACATCATTAACAATATTGTATCAGCAAAACAGTGAAAAATACCTTTAGATGTTCATATCCAAAAAGTAGAATTGACCCTAACAAAATCCTATTGGTCATTTAAAAACAAAATTAAAAATTAAAATTAACAAAGTCTGAGAGAAAAATAAAAAAAACATCCAGTGATCACTCCTCCATGGTGTACTGCTGGAAGGAACTAGGAGGATCTGCTGGATCAATCTCCATCTTCAGGCACATGGCCTTCATCATAGCATGCATTTCCAGTATGATGGGAGAGTCCTCATAGAGTAGCTGGCGAGCAGAGGATGATGCTGCAGATGTCTGGGGTGCTGGAGGTGCCTGAGGTACTGACGGATCCTGTGGGTCTGGAGGAGGTATAGGATTGCCTTGGCTGTTTAGAAGCCATGCTGCATGTTTCTCTGATTCCTTGTAATAACCTCCCAAAGCAGTCTTTGTCATAGGCTTTTCAGCCTTCACATCCAATGGCTCAGAAGCGGGAATTTCAACCCCAGCTCGAATACATAGATGAGAGATCAAGGAGCTGTGAGCCAATAAACTATTGTCCTTGCTTTGAGTGATCAGGTGGACAATTCTGTCAGAGAGAATAGCAGCCATGTTCAGATTTCTGTCCCCCATCAGCACGTAGTATAGAACAGCCCTCTCGACATTGACATCACTTTTGTTTGTAGAGGGAATGACCGTAGCATTCACAAAAGTATGCCAACTGATAGCCTCACCAGTAAGGCAGAGTCTAGTGAATTTTTCGGGTACATTAGTGAGACCCTGTCTAAACTTCCATTCAGAGAATGGACTGATTATCTTCTCCCGGATCTCATCAGCAATGAGAGGCATCTCTTCCCGATAATATCCTTCCGACTGCTGCATCATATTGAATAGTCGGACAAATTCACACTCAGCATTAGGGTCGTATGATGTTTGCAGGAATGCTTCAATTGTCGCAGCATCAAAGGGTACTTCCTTCCCCCTCACCCAGCTCTTTCGGGTAGCATTGACAGTTGCTTTATCAGCATTGGCTAAGAATTCTCTGAGGATTCGCCCAGAACTGTCCTGTGGGAAGGTCACCAGTGTCCTCCATCGTCTCCTTTGGACTACTGAATAAATATCATCAAAAAGCAGGAGATTTCCCAAATCGAACCCCCTCTCTTTAATCACATTTTTATTCTGCAGCTTGGTTTCATAAAAGTCCTGCTTTTCAGAGGACAAAAACCTTCTGGAGTCAAAGTTTGTGCGGGGTCTTTTAGTAACAGATGACCCTTCTGTACCCTTTTTCATCCTTTTTTCCTGAAAATCAGAAAAGTTCCCAATACATGTGCATAATAAATATTATCAGCAGAAAGATTCAGTTCACTTTTCATGACAACATTCAGCTTAATTCCCAGATTTAATTTCAACTATCTACTCAAATCAATAGTCCCAACCCCATTAATCATGCGTATCAACAGTTGCAACCAAATATTACATGACTAATACCAGCATTACATGACTAACCCCCATCTATACAAAAATAACCATGCATATTTTCAGCCAAAGTTTAAACAGCATTTTACCAGCACTTACTCCCAATATGAACAAACATCTACCACATGCAAAATTTAAAATATTGAAATCATACCTCTCCTACACTTGCAATCATCATCAAGTAATGAAAAAAAATAAAAAATAATAGATGGTTACCTTGTCTCCAGCCATTTTGATCGAAACTTATGCAGAAAATTGGTCCCAAACCCCAATTAAAATCTTCCAATGTCAACGAGCAATGTGAATGTGGAGAAGATGAACAAATGACATAAATGGAGGTTGAAGGCTGAAGAGTGGTGGGAGATGGTGGTGCGCGGTGGTTGTGTGGTGGTGGTGTATGGTGAAGAGGGTGTGTGGTGGTGGTTATGTATGGTGAAGGATGTGTGGAGGTGGTGTGTTGGTAGAGGATGTGTGGAGGTGGTGTGTTGGTAGAGAGGGGAAGATGGAAAGGGGAAAGGGTGAGAGGGAGGGAAGAAGAAGGGGAAGGGAAGAATGGGATGTCACGGCGCAGTGGGGAAAGAAATAGGGTTTGCGCTTAACCCGTCTGACGCTTCAAGCGTAGACATACTGTCCCATTCGGTCAAAACACCCCATCTACGCTTCAAGCGTAGGGTCCTACGCTTGAAGCGTAGACCCTCTGCTTCTGACCCTCCGAATTCCAGTCCCACGCTCCAAGCGTAGGGTTCTACGCTTGAAGCGTAGGACTACTGACCTCATGATTCCTGCCAGCTAGCTACGCGTAGGTTAGCCTCTGTTTACGTGACTTTTCTACGCTCGAGCGTAGGGTTCTACGCTTGGAGCGTAGACCCACTGTTCTTTTTTTTTGCTCTACGCTTGAAGCGTAGAGTTATTCTTACGCTTCAAGCGTGACTCACTGGATTTTTCTCTTTTCTTCTCCAACTTTTAATTTTTTTCTGGGTACCTAGAACTAAATAATGAAGTTAATTAGTCCTGTCGGCAGAATCATAGGCAGTTAAATCCGATTGTTTTGAAATTTGTCTAAGTCGGGATGGTAATATTTTGTTTGTAGCAATTGGGAAATAATCTGATGAACCAAACTACTGATCCTCAACTTAGAATGCATAAAATCTAAAGGTCACCTTGTAGGTAATTACGTGTACTTTTAGTAGAGTAAATATAGCAGGTGGGCAAATAAGAGAAATGGCGTGCTATGGAAGTGGACACACGTAATGAACAAGAAATATAAATTGAAAGATAATTAACGGTATGCTGGCATAGGACCAGGTTCACGTTTTGTTTGAGCACTAGAATAAAATTTCCTTAAGCCTTAAAAGGAGAGCATGAAAGTAGAAGACACAAGTGGATGGTGATTGTCGGTCAACTATCAAATATAGAATTTATACAGTAAGAATTACCGTACATGTAGATGTGTTAGTTGCTAACTAAGTAGGTAATAAAGACTTGAGTCTCATGATGATTTTTGGATAACTAGAGTCCTGGGTCGATTTTACCTCATCTTTATTGTAGTATGGTCTTTTGACCTATGGGTAAGAGGAAAATAGAAATTGTCTGTTGTAATTAAGCTTTGGAAAAATTTTATTCTCTAACGTACAAATAAAATTTTGTTATGTTGTCTTATGACTATGTATTGTGCAATTGGCTTGTAATATTTGGAATTAATTGATGACTTTGATAGATGCCTAGCGAAAAGGGATGTTAGGTCTGGCATGATTATAAGTGTGTGTAGTATCCGACTTAAGTAGTTTCGGAATGGTAGATCGAAGTTTGGGGACAAACTTCAATTTTGGTGGGGAGAGTGTAACATCCCGCATGATTAGGAAATTTCATAACTTGCATTTAGGGGTAAAGCATGCTAGGAATTCGAATCGTAGGAAGTGGTTATCTTGTCTTTAAATTATATAGTTTTCCATAGAATTGGATGGGTCTAACTTAGAGAATAAATAGAATTTCGACTAAAGGAAACATTTACTTTAGGCATGTGGAAATTTAATTAAAGAGTATAGACATGCTTGATTGTATCATATATGACATAAGATAGTAGACTTGGGGAACCTATTAACTTAGTGGGTTGGTGCATGAGTACTTAGGACCATTGGATTTTAGTAAGTTATGGCCACCACACCTTGAGATGACCCTCGGCCCTAGAGCATTGGAGAGCCTTATCCAACCCTTGCTTACCATAGGCTTATTTTAGAAACCCCACAAATCTGCACTTTTTGGCAGGGAGTTTCGGTTGGCAAGCAAATGAGTCACCCCTTTACTTCTTTGTTTCTTGCGCAGCCTTGGGCAGTGTACAAGCTAATGGCTTGTGCCTTAAGACAACCTCAAATCACACCACCTTCTCACCTCTTTCCTTGTGCGCATAATGGGAAGCAATAGGAACAAATTTGACTTGCTTTTTGCTGCAACTTAACCCCCCTAGGCTGCACAATTCAGCCTGTGCACAGCCTTCCTTTCCTGCGTTGTGCGCCCCCTATCCCCCCTCTCCTTGGCATGAATGCTTCTAGCTCCTCATGACACTACATGCTGCCATCTGCTGTCCCTTTCTACCTCCCTAGGTGCGCTTAGTTCAAGGAAGAAACCTGCCATTACTTGTGTTAGTAGCCAAAGTATCAGCCTTGTCATCTCTTGTGTTGTCATCCTCCTTCACGGTCTCCTATGCGCAGAAGAGGTGCAGATTTCTGACCTTTGCTTTGAGGAGTAGTAGCTTTCATCACATGACAGCCCTTACCCCTTTAGCTTGTCACATGTGCGCATGGGGAGAGTTGAATGCTGATTTTTGTGGCCTTTGAGGACTGCATGACAGCCCTCCCTTGCTCTTCACTCAACCGTTGGAGTGAGGACAGCTTTGTGCAGGTTGTCTCATTGCTCTTTGGGAAGCCTCACCACTCTAACTCTACATAGGGCAATAGCTATCATACTTTCTTGTCTCTTCTCTCTGCACATTCAGATCTGAATTGGGGTCACTTCTTTATTCATCCTAGGCGCACCCTTTCTGTCCTTAAGCAAACTTCTCTCACCCATCTCTTCTTGGCCGAATACCTCTTGGAGCAGCAAACTATCTTGTGTGTGGCTACATGTCTTAAATGAAATCTGCATAGGTGATTCTCATTGGCCAAGAAGTAACAAGTATTCATCTTAAGCCATCATTATCCTTCTCTTGTGCGCATGGCCTTAGGGAAACTTGGTCCAAGCTTGCTGCCACTTTGACTTAGATCATTATATCACCCTTTCCCTGCACATGCGTTGGAATCATGGTATCACCATGCAACACTCATCATTTCCATTTCTTGATCGAACTCAGCCCCTATTGATACCCCCTCAGGTCATGAAATCCCACAAGCATTAACCAGAAAAGTTGCATGTCCCTTCTCCTCCTCATTCTATCTCACAAACCGTGCTCCATGGGAATAGGATAAACCATTTTAACAGACCTTCCTCCACCCCTTCTTCGGCTGAGAACATTTGAGTAGGAGGTTGTAATGAAGCATCAATAGCAGAAACTGAAGCTCCTTCATCCCATCTACAACTGCCTATACCTTGAACTTTAGGAAGGGAA
>JAVKPL010007728.1:0-31600 GCA_032173675.1 Gastrolobium villosum | reverse complement strand
CTCATCCACTCGTGTGACCTCTCCATGTAGTATTCACTTGCCATTCAATCACATCACACCCACAATTCCCAAATTTAAACGTTGTTGTCCCCAGCAACTAATTTAAATCTAAAACAGCAATGGATCACTGAAACACATTCACATACAGTTAATAACATCAGTACTATCATAAATGTGAATCTACAAACAGTGAAATCTCAATGTACAGTAACAGCTTACAAAATAACCAATATAAATGTACCAACAAAATAACCCAGATACTGAAAAAGCAAAACAAAAATAACAGCAGGAAAACTGCAAATCATGACTCCACAAAAGATGCAGTCGCCTCATCATCAGAGTCAAAGGGGTCTCCTGGGTCAGACTGCGGGAGCGGTGTATAATCTGTCTGTGCAGCACTTGTACTGGTCCCTGCTCCTGTACTAATCCTGACTGATGGTCCGGCACCATCCTGACTCCCAGCAACTGGCTCTCCACCCGGGGCCTGAACATCCTGCTCAATGTCATCATCATCAGAGGACTCGCTGTCATCACGCATATGGGCGGCAGCTGCTGCCTCGAAAGCATCCTCCTCTTCAGAATGAGGGTACACAGCAGGCTGAAAAGTGGACGTTTCAAGTCCCTGGGCCTCACAAATGTCGTTCAGCATCTTTATAACATGTGTCTGGAATGACTGCTGACCCGCCTGCATAAATTTGAGGCGACGACGTAAGTGGCCCATACGCGTATCTCCATTTCTCAACCACTGTTCCCCTGATCTAATTCGCTCTTCGAAGTCAAAATCCTCTGACTTCTCTCCTTGCTTCCTCCCTGGTGTCAATCCCTTGGGACCTTCCCCTCCAATTCTTAATTGATCCCTAATCAGCTTGGCATCAATTTTGGGGTGCAATTTGACTTGCACTCCATTATCAGTAATGTCAACTCCAGCTTTCTGGCATAACAGCTGAATCAGAGAGCAATGGCCAAGAGAGAATGTACTGGTGTCAGAATGGGCCATACCATAAATACTATCTTGAAGAAGGGTAGACAACTCTACTTTCCCTTTATTCATGATAGTGGAAATCAAAATAGACCGCATCAAGTTCACCTCCGCCTGATTAGATGAAGGCATGATATTAGAGACAACGAAATGGAACCAGACTCTTGCCTCTCCATTTAACTGCCTCAACCACAGCAGTTTGGGGTTGACCCCATCCTTTGTCATCTCCCATTTCTCCCCAGGTTTTGCAACTGTATTCAAAATGGGTTCAGCCGCCCCCAATTTGGTCCATCCCTCAAAATTAGGATCCTTCGTTCTAGGTGGAACATCAATCTTCCGCCAATTTCGGCGGAAGTCACAAGTCAAGGCCTGAGTAGTGTCATTGCCTTTTATCTTCAGCAGCTTCTGGATGTTATAGGCATCATATTACCCCTCACCCAACTCGTGAAGGTCCTTTGCCCTCCTTGATCTCCATTGTAAGCATTGGCAAAAAACTCCCGGGCTATAGCCGGGCTGCTGTTCACCAATATCTCCCCAAAAGTGACCCATTCCCGTCCCCTCAGTTGAGACTGGAAATCTGGGTATTCATCCTTGTCCAAGATGAATTGGCGTTCTCGGACGAATGGCCTATGGGATGTTTTCTTATTGAACTGATCTTCATGTTCGGCACTTCGCCAGAAATGCTCATCATATGCAGGAGGTGGTGGTGCTGAAGTTTTGGCCCCTCGTGACCTCTTTTTGTTCTGTTTCTTTGGTGGTGAAGCCGACATATCTAGTACAGCAAAGGAAAAGTCAGTGACGTAATGAACAATGTGGCATAAAATTCCCAGATTTAAATAAAGAACATGATGCAAATTAATCCCTCATTACACCAGTGACATCCCCCTTAATTCCCAGAATCAAGTAAAAATCATGTTTTGCAGCAGGGGCTGGGCGCTAAAACGGTCACATGGAGCGTTTTAGCGGCCTAGCCGCAATCCTGGTTTACACTGTCTGAGCGCTAAAACGTTGAGAACCAGCGTTTTAGCGCCCTGACTGTTCTAAGTCAGGCATTTCAACAAACACCTTTGTGTATGTATGCAGTGGTTGAGTGCTAAAACGGTCACTGGGAGCGTTTTAGCGATCTGGCCGTAATCCTGTTGTACCCAGTCTGAGCGCTAAAACGTTGAGAACCAGCATTTTAGCGCCCTGACTATTCTGAGTCAGGCATTTTTGCAAACACCTCGTGCGTGTGTGCAAGGATTCAACATTGTGGTTCATTATACAACCCCGAAAACCCAGAACCAACATGTATTCAGCCTCCCAATCAACATACCAAACACCCCATATATAAACATGCTAAGAATCATGATAAAAAAATTAAAATAATATAAGAAAAATAAAACCTAACAGCCCTAGCAACTTCCACATTTTCACTCCAAGAACATGATTATAAGAAGATGAAAGGTGGTTCATACCTTGTGTAGTGAGATGAACGAAATCTGAGAGTGAAGTGTGCAAGGGTATACAGAGAGTGTGTGTAGAGTGAATGTGAAGAAGAAGAGTAATAGAAAAAATGAGGGAAAAGAACCGTGTATTTTAATTTTAAGTGACTCGGGGCTAAAACGTTGAGACGTCACCGTTTTAGCGCCCAAGACCAGATAAGTTACACACACGTGGTGTGCAACTCCGCGCTAAAACGGTCATAAAGAACGTTTTAGCGCGCTGGACCAGAGAGCTTACACTTATTTCATTTGTAGAGCGCTAAAGCGTTCAGTTTGAACGTTTTGGCAGTACAAGTCAGAGAGTTCACCTTTCAGAATCCTTATTGAGCGTTAAAGCGTTTAGTCTGAATGTTTTAGCACTTCAAGTCAGAGAGCTCCCACTCAGTGCAATCACCTGGACGCTAAAACGGTCATATTGGACGTTTTAACGGCCAGCACTTGTCAAAAATTTTCTTTTCTCTCAGTATTCCCTCTTCTCTTCTTTCCACAAAATATAATAATCAACAGTACATACCTGGTACAGTGGGTTGCCTCCCACTCAACGCGTGTTTAACGTCGCGAGCCTGACGAGTATGAATTAACTTACCTCTAACAAGGCAACTGAAATCAGTTTCCTATCCACAGCAGATCCAATGTACAGTTTTAACCTCTGACCATTTACAGTGAAGCTTTGGTCAGAGTCATGAGAACAGATTTCAACTGAGCCATAAGGCTTCATGCTTTTAACCACAAACGGTCCAGACCAACGGGACCTCAACTTGCCTGGAAATAACCTTAACCTGGAGTTGAACAACAACACCTGGTCCCCTTCTTTGAAGTCCCTAGGTGTGATCTTTCTATCATGCCACAATTTAGTTTTCTCTTTGTACAGGCTGGAACTTTCATACGCTTGCAGGCGGAACTCATCTAATTCATCCAATTGCAGCAACCTTTTTTCACCTGCTGCCTTGGAATCAAAGTTTAAAAACTTGACTGCCCACAATGCTCTATGCTCCAACCCAACAGGCAGATGGCATGCTTTCCCAAACAACAATTGGAATGGAGACATTCCAATTGGAGTTTTAAATGCTGTCCTGTAAGCCCACAAGGTGTCATCAAGCTTTTTGGACCATGTTGTCCTGGCATTCGCAACAGTTTTCTCCAATATTCTCTTTAACTCCCTGTTGGAAATTTCCACTTGACCACAAGTTTGTGGATGGAATGGAGTGCTTATCTTGTGTCTAACCCCATATTTTGCAAGAGCATATTCAACCCACCTGTTATCAAAATGAGTGCCCCCATCAGTGATGATGGCTCTTGGAATTCCAAATCTGGCAAATATGTTCTTCCTCATGAAGGCAATCACAACCCTTGAATCATTTGTTGGAGTGGCTATGGCTTCTACCCATTTAGAGACATAGTCAACTGCCACCAAAATATACTTGTTTGAGTAGGATGATGGGAAAGGTCCCATAAAATCCATACCCCAAACATCAAAAACCTCCACTTCCAGAATGTTGTTTAAAGGCATTTCATGTCTTCTGGAAATGTTCCCGGTTCTTTGGCAATTGTCACATGCCTCCACATATTTTCTGGCATCCTTGTACAATGTAGGCCAGTAAAAACCACTCATCGAAACCTTGGCTGCAGTCCTTTCTCCTGCAAAGTGACCACCATAAGCTGAACCATGGCAGTGCCATAAAACCCTCTTCTGCTCTTCCTCTGGAATACATCTCCTTATGACTCCATCAGAACATCTATAAAAGAGATATGGTTCATCCCAGATGTATCTCTTCACATCATGCAAAAAAAAATTTCTCTGCTAATAAGTGAAATCCTTTGGCATGGCTCCAGCAGCTCTAAAGATGGCAAAATCAGCAAACCATGGTGGAGTGTCAACAGACAAAACTTTATCATGTACCATCTGTGCAACAGTACTAATGGCCAGCACTTGTTCATCTGTAAACTCCTCTCTAATCACTACCTCTGGACCTTCCTGTAAATCTGTCACAGTGATCCTCGATAAATGATCAGCTACCAAGTTCTCCACTCCTTTCTTGTCCCTTATCTCTACTTCAAATTCCTGCAGAAGTAACATCCACCGGAGCAACCTTGGTTTGGCATCCTGTTTGGCTAACAAGTACTTCAATGCTGCATGGTCAGTATAAACAATAACTTTGGACCCTAGCAGATATGACCGGAATTTATCAAATGCATATACTATAGCCAATAATTCCTTTTCTGTTGTTGCATAATTCTTTTGTGCTTCATTCAGAATTTTACTGGCATAGTATATAACATGCAATAATTTATCCTTCCTTTGACCTAGTATTACTCCCACAGCAAAATCACTGGCATCACACATAAGTTCAAAAGGTAATGAAAAATCAGGTGCCATGATTATGGGTGCAGTAATTAACTTGTCCTTCAACACATTAAATGCATGCAAGCAATCATCAGTAAACAGGAATTCTTGATCTTTTGCTAAAAGCTTGCACAATGGTTTTGCTATTTTGGAAAAATCTTTTATGAAACGGCGGTAAAAACCTGCATGTCCTAGAAAACTTCTCACACCTTTCACATTTATGGGAGGAGGTAGTTTTTCAATGATAGAAATTTTTGCTTTGTCTACTTCAATGCCTCTGCTGGACACTTTGTGTCCCAAAACAATACCCTCTGTCACCATGAAGTGACATTTCTCCCAATTCAGCACAAGATTACAATCTTGGCATCTTTTCAAAACACTGTCTAAGTTTTCTAAGCATGCATCAAAAGTAGGACCAAAAACAGAGAAATCATCCATGAATATCTCAATACATCTTTCTACCATGTCAGAGAATATGGAAAGCATGCACCTTTGAAATGTTGCCGGTGCATTGCACAGACCAAAAGGCATTCTCCGGTATGCAAAGATTCCATAGGGGCAAGTAAATGCAGTCTTTTCCTGATCTTCTGGAGCCACAGCTATCTGATTATACCCTGAGTATCCGTCCAAAAAATAGTAGAAAGCATGTCCTGCTAATCTCTCCAACATCTGGTCCAAGAATGGAATAGGAAAATGATCCTTCCTTGTTGCTTTGTTGAGTCTCCGGTAGTCAACACACATCCTCCAGCCAGTTACTGTCCTTGTAGGAATCAGTTCATTATTCTCATTTTCTCACCACAGTCATCCCTCCTTTCTTGGGTACTGTTTGAACTGGACTCACCCAAGCACTGTCTGAAATAGGGTAAATCATTCCAGCATCAAGTAACTTCACCACTTCCTTCCTCACCACCTCTTTCAAAGTGGGATTAAGTCTCCTCTGTGGTTGCCTTACTGGTTTGACTTCTTCCTCCATCAATATCTTGTGAGTGCAGAATGAAGGGTTAATGCCCTTAAGATCAGAAAATGACCAACCCATGGCTGTCTTGTTCTTCTTAAGAACCTCCACCAACTTCATCTCTTCCCTCTCAGATAAGGATGCATTAATGATGGCTGGATATGTTTGATCATCCCCTAGGAACACATATTTCAGATTTGATGGTAATTCTTTTAACTCTACCTTAGGTGCCCCCTTAGGAATATCATCTACCTTCTGTTCAAGCTCTTCAACTACTAGTTCCTCCTGAAAATCTCCCCCATTGTTTTCTTCTCTACATTGGTCGTCCTCCGGTAACAGATTCTTTTCCCCTGTTACTTCATCTACAACCTCCTGGATGATATCAATCCTGAAACAATCCTCAACATCTACAGGATGTTTAATTGCTTCAAACACATCAATGGTTACTGTCTCTTCATTCACCCTTAGCATAAGCTTTCCTTGTTCAACATCAATCAAGGATCTAGCAGTTGCTAAGAATGGCCTCCCTAGAAGTAGAGGACTTTCTGTATCTTCTGCTTCCATATCTAAAATCACAAATCCACTGGAAATATGAACTTATCAACCTTAACCAACACATCTTCAACCACACCTTCTGGTCTCTTGATAGACCTATCTGCAAGGTGTAGAATCAGGTTGGTCTCTTTCAGTGTATTGATTCCCAAGGCTCTACATACAGTCAATGGCATCTGATTTATGCTAGCCCCAAAATCACAAAGTGCCTTCCCTACTTCCACATCTCCAATAGCAATAGGGATGCTAAAACTTCCTGGATCTTTCATTTCTGGTGGAAGTTTCTTCTGGATAAGGGCACTACATTCTTCTATTAAAGCTACTGTCTCACCATCCTTCAATTTCCTCTTCTTTGACAGAATATCTTTCATGAACTTTGCATAGTGAGGCATGTTCTCCAAGGCTTCAGCAAATGGAATGTTAATCTATAACTTCTTAAAAATATCCAGAAATCTTGCATAATGCTGTTTCTGGATTTCTTGCTTCAACCTTTGGGGATAAGGAATCTTGGCATAGGGAGACAAGTTAATGGGCTGATCTTGTTTATCAACCATTTTCTTTTTGTCCCACTTCATCATCTTCTTGGGTGAAGAATTATTTTCAACTACTGCCTTATTTTTCTCCTTATCTTCCTTCACTATTTCTTGTTCATCCTCTTCTACTACATCCTCTATAATGACTTCTTCATCCTTCTTATCCTCCATCTTCTTTTAAACAGGCTGAAGCACAAGTCCACTTCTTGTGGTAATAGCTTTACAATGCTCCTTTGGATTCACCATGGTATCACCAGGAAACTTGCCCTGTGATCAATCTGTGTTGAAATCTGACCAATCTGTGTCTCCAGATTCCTAATGGATGCTTCTTGATTCCTGAATGAAGTTTTAGTCTCTTGCATGAATGCAGATGTTTCTTCCCTGAAAGAATTGGATCCTTGAATAAAATCTTGAGTAGTTTTGGACAACTGGGGAAAGGCTTTCTCCCATGCTGAAGAATCTCCTAATTGTTGTGTATGTGGTGGAGGAGGATTTAACTGATGGTTGGAACTGTAACTGAATCCAGGGTGTTGATTTCTGTTCTTCCATGGTGGCACATATAAATTTCGCCCCTGAGTGTTAGGGTTCCTCTGATCATACCACACTCCATTGACTTCAACTTGTTCTGTTGATCCCCTATAATCACAATCATATCACAATCATCTGTCACATGACTTTTTCCACAGATTGCACACACAGAATTGGTGTCCACTGAAGCAACCTTTTGATTGGATAGTTGCTTAGTGAGAGCATCCAATTGCTGCTGTTGCTCTTTCTGAGTCTGCATCAGTTGATCATTTTTGGCTAACAAGGCATCATACCCATCCAACTTAATGATTCCTGTTCTCCTCTCAGCCACTGGAGCATTGTCAAATTCTTGAGATGCCAAAGATTCAAAAATATCAAGTGCCTCCTCAGGAGTTTTGGTTGTCAATGACCCACCAGCAGTGGCATTCACCAATGTTCTAGTGTTGGTAGTCATTCCCTGCAGGAAGATTGCTGGTTGATTCCACACTTGTATTCCATGTTGGGGACATTTCCTCAACAGTGTCTTGAACCTTTCCCAGGCCTCATAAATAGATTCTGACTCTTTTTGCTTAAAGCCTGTAATCTCATCCTTCAACTTTGCTCTCTTAGATGTTGAGAAAAATCTGGCCAGAAACTTGGTTTGCAAATCGTCCCA
Source organism: Gastrolobium villosum (assembly GCA_032173675.1). Taxonomy (NCBI): domain Eukaryota; kingdom Viridiplantae; phylum Streptophyta; class Magnoliopsida; order Fabales; family Fabaceae; genus Gastrolobium; species Gastrolobium villosum. The sequence goes on along the minus strand of JAVKPL010007728.1, from coordinate 23,570 downwards.
AGTAGTAATGCTTCCTTGTGGCAATGACTGCAACCACCTTTTGGCATCATCCTTCAGTGAATGAGTGAATAACCTCAACAGAATAGCATCTCTTGTCACACCATTAATCTTTACAGTATCACTCAACAATAAGAAATTTTCAATGTGCAGATATGGATCTTCTGCACTTGTTCCAGCAAACTGCTCCTTTTGCACCAACTGCACCAATGCAGGCTTCAGTTCAAAATTATTTGGCTCCACAGTAGGTCTAACCACACTTCCAATAAGTGGAATGACAGCAGGAGTCATGTAATCCCCCAATGTCCTTTGTGGTTGTTGCACATGATTTTCTGCCATATTTTCTGCCTGTACTGTAGCACTTGTTTCACCACTGTCTAACAATTGCTGCCTTCTTCTGGCTGCCCTTCTTCTCCTTCTAAGTGTCCTTTCTAATTTTGGATCAAACAACAAAGAGTTTTGATCAAAAGTACCTTGCATACACCAGAATTACAAGAGCACCAAGATTCATACAACACAAATTAAAAATGCTGAAAATCAAAAGACTCAATCTCAACAACTGATGGTGTTCATCAATGTTAAACATCAATTCCCCGGCAACGGCGCCAAAAACTTGTTGTCCAATTAGCAAGTGCACTAGTCATACAAGTAATAAAAATGATAAGTAAAGATCGTTCCCACGAGGAATTGTGTCAAGCACTGATTATCCACTTGCTATTGATTTGAGTCAACCAAAAAGATTTGATTTGCATGAGTTTCTTGTCACTAGAAATGTAATTGCATAAAATAAGATAAGTTTAAAAACACAAAGATATGAATATAATTTAAAACAGTAGTCAGACATCAATCTCCCTCAAGTATGAATTTATGAATGAATCAATTTCCATCATGACTTCTCTATCATGTGATGTTAATCAACCTTTTACTTATCATCAAGATGTAATGTCTTACTACCTTGATGGGTACATTAATCAAAAACCCCAATGTCTTGGTGATTCCTTTCATAATACTTGCATTAATTACTAAGGTCTTAAGATTACATTAATATTATAGCATCAATGTCTTGACTACTATAATACTAATGATGAAGTTGTCAGCTTTAAAACAATGCAAACATGTCTGTTCTACATCATTTCATAAACAAGAATGATTGATCAAGACAACTTCATACAAATAGCATCATAGGAAAACATAACTTCACATTAATTATTCATAAATACACACTTGAGTTCCATTGAATCAGACTACAAAGGACTCTACTCAGACATAAGTAGTTAAGAAAGTCTTCTGCTAGTGTTTCAGTTACGATCACAGCTTTTTATTATTACGCTTTTTATACTTTTACTGTTCGCGTAATAATCGGAAAAAGTTTATTCACATTTTTATAAATGAATTGTTGTGATTGTAACTGCGCTTAATATCATAATTAATGTTAACAATATCGGTGTACAACGGGCTGTTACAGCTGCAATCATGCATAAATATAAATATCTATATAATAAACAAAATAAATTAAAATACTCTTATTATTGTCATCAGCAATTAAAATAAATCTTACCAAATCTAATAAGACCAACATTGTACTCAAACCAAATCAAATCAATTTTTTTAATATTTAATAGGAATTATTTTTTATTATATTTTTTGTTGTGTTATCAAACGCAATTCTCATTCCTGGAATAAAAATAGAACATGTTATCAAACACATTTTTTTTCTCAAAAATTGTTCCAAGGAACAGAAATAGAAAAGAATTGTTTCTTTTCAGAAACAGTGCTAGGGAATAGAATGGTTAACAAACGTAATTCTGAGAATCATTCTGAGAATTGCGCATGACAATCATTCTATTCCCTGGCACTGTTTCTGAAAAAAATGATTCTTTTCTATTTCTGTGCGTTTGATTAGTTCTGGGAATCAGAATTACGTTAGTTAACATATTTTATTTTGTTTTATATGTTGCTGCAGTCATGCATAAATATAAATATGTATATAATAAATAAAATAAATTAAAATACTCTTATTATTGTCATCAGCAATTAAAATAAATCTTACCAAATCTAATAAGATCAACATTGTATTCAAATCAAATCAACTTTTTTTATATTTAATTGGAATTATTTTTTGTTATATTTTTTGTTGTGTTATCAAACGCAATTTTCATTTTCGTAATAAAAATAGAACATGTTATCAAACACATTTTTTTCTCAGAAATTGTTCCAAGGAACAGAAATATAAAAGAATTGTTTCTTTTCAGAAACACTGTTAGGGAATAGAATGGTTAACAAACGTAATTCTGAGAATCATTCTGAGAATTGCGCATGACAATCATTCTATTCCCCGGCACCGTTTCTGACAAAAATGATTCTTTTCTATTTCTGTGCTTTGGACGAGTTCTGATAATCAAAATTTCGTTTGTTAACATATTTTATTTTGTTTTATATGTTGCTGCAGCTATGCATAATTATACATATATAAAATAAATAAAATAAATCAAAATACTCTTATTATTGTCATCAGCAATTAAAATAAATCTTACCAAATCTAATAAGACCAACATTGTATTCAAATCAAATTAAATCAATTTTTTTAATATTTAATAGGAATTATTTTTTCATATTATTTTTTTGTTGTGTTATCAAACACAATTCTCATTCTTGGAATAAAAATAGAACATGTTATCAATCACATTTTTTTTCTCAAAAATTGTTCCAAAGAACAGAAATAGAAAAGAATTGTTTCTTTTCAGAAACAGTGCTAGGGAATAGAATGGTTAACAAACGTAATTCTGAGAATTGCGCATGACAATCATTCTATTCCCTGGCACTGTTTCTGAATAAAATGATTCTTTTCTATTTCTGTGCGTTGGACGAGTTCTGGGAATCAGAATTACGTTAGTTAACATATTTTATTTTGTTTTATATGTTGCTGCAGTCATGCATAAATATAAATATGTATATAATAAATAAAATAAATTAAAATACTCTTATTATTGTCATCAGCAATTAAAATAAATCTTACCAAATCTAATAAGATCAACATTGTATTCAAATCAAATCAACTTTTTTTATATTTAATCGGAATTATTTTTTGTTATATTTTTTGTTGTGTTATCAAACGCAATTTTCATTTTCGTAATAAAAATAGAATATGTTATCAAACACATTTTTTTCTCAGAAATTGTTCCAAGGAACAGAAATATAAAAAGAATTGTTTCTTTTCAGAAACAATGCTAGGGAATAGAATGGTTAACAAACGTAATTCTGAGAATCATTCTGAGAATTGCGCATGACAATCATTCTATTGTGTTATTTTGGGTTTTATTTTTCTAAATTTTCTTTCTCATTTTATTTCACTTACTTAGGTTACCCAAAGGCTAGTTCAATCGTCGTTTTTCGGTTTTACGACTTTTACGCAACATTTTGCGAAATATTACACTTTAGGCACGTTTTGCCACTTTCAACACTTATTATTTTTACATTGATTCTTCCACATGCCAATCACCACACAACCCATCTAATGACTTTTCCATTACACAACACAACACCAAAGTGTTCTAAAACATCAATTTGCCCAATTATACATAAATGGCCGAATCTTGGTTATCCAAACCAAGGATTTCTACTCAATTCCTATGGTCCACCACTCACATAATCACTTCATATCATCATATAATCACACTACAATTCACTATACCACACATTAACACCAAAACTCAAAAATCCACTTCATGCACCAATTTTTTTTCTAAGTTAAAATTTATTTTTTTCGCTTAAAATTTTCATTGCATTTCTAGCATTAATACATCATTCTAAGACATTATCATCTAATAGACATTTTCCATTTGAGCTCTCTAACACCACATACCACAAAATCCCTCTTTAGGGGCAATTATCACAACTCAAAATTTAACCAATGAAATGTTGAAATAACTCACCCAATTGAACGGTATAAGGCTCCACCTAAGTATACTCCACCATTGGAGCATTTGAAATCAACATAATCACCCTTTTTTGCATGAAAACCGAAACCTTGTAGGGCATGGATCTCCTCACACACTCAATTTCAAGGCTAAACAAGGCTACCAATGGGTTTAGGAGGTGTTTTCCATCAAGATTCAACACAAACTTTGTTGAATTTGGTTGAGAATTGGTTGGTTTAGGGAAGAAAGAAACTTGCACACATTTGATGGGGGAAAAAGAGCTCCACGGCTGTGAAAGAAAAAAAAAACAAGAATGAGAGATGATGAATAGTAACTTAGTAAGTGTTTATTTGACTTTAAGTGGGTACCCGATCCCACGTGATTTAAAACTCACCCGAATTTCCCTCCGATCATCACTAAAATTCACAATTTAAAACCTAATGAGAAATTATAATTTTTCATCTAAACAAAATCCTTTAATTTTACTTCCTCAGATAAATTTGGAGCTTTCCGGTAGTCCGGAAAAACACTGCTTTAAGCTACAGCGCGCTCCGTTGAGAAACTTCCACAAATTGACTTAAATCCCTCAAATATTATCAGAAATCATATTTCCTATTTCTATGGACCATTTAAAATCAATATTTGAAACCTAGAGCTCAAAATTCCACTGGCACATTTTACGGTGCAATCGGACTGCGGTATTTTTACCCGCGAAAAACACTATTCACTGATTTTTCTGAAACTTGCCTATCCACTCAATTTTTCGTTCTGAATCTATTTCCAGGCTTATTTTTATCATCTGAGACCTTCTGCTCAATTTTTATCTTCCTAGGGTTGCGTGTTGGCTAATTACCGTTTTGCCCTTTCTTTGTATTTTGGCCTAATCTTTGGGATTTTCACTAATCCATCACTTAATTTCTCACTTAATACTTTAATTACTTAATTTAGAATTGTGAGGTGTTATACTGGGAATCTGAATTACGTTTGTTAACATATTTTATTTTGTTTTATATGTTGCTGCAGTCATGCATAAATATAAATATGTATATAATAAATAAAATAAATTAAAATACTCTTATTATTGTCATCAGCAATTAAAATAAATCTTACCAAATCTAAAAAGACCAACATTGTATTCAAATCAAATCAAATCAATTTTTTTATATTTAATAGGAATTTTTTTATTATATTTTTTGTTTCGTTATCAAACGCAATTCTCATTCTCGGAATAAAAATAGAACATGTTATCAAACACATTTTTTTTCTCCGAAATTGTTCCAAGGAACAGAAATAGAAAAGAATTGCTTCTTTTTAGAAACAGTGCAAGGGAATAGAATGGTTAACAAACGTAATTCTCAGAATCATTCTGAGAATTGCGCATGACAATAATTCGATTCCCTGGCACTGTTTCTGGAAAAATGATTCTTTTCTATTTCTGTGCTTTGGACGTGTTCTGGGAATCTGAATTACATTTGTTAACATATTTTATTTTAGTTTATATGTTGCTGCAGTCATGCATAAATATAAATATGTATATAATAAATAAAATAAATTAAAATACTCTTATCATTGTCATCAGTAATTAAAATAAATCTTACCAAATCTAATAAGACCAACATTGTATTCAAATCAAATCAAATTAATTTTTTTATATTTAATAGGAATTACTTTTTATTATATTATTTCTTGTGTTATCAAACGCAATTCTCATTCTCGGAGTGAAAATAGAACATGTTATCAAACACATTTTTTTTCTCAGAAACTATTCCAAGAAATAGAAATAGAAAAGAATTATTTCTTTTCAGAAACAGTGCTAGGGAATAGAATGGTTAAGAAACGTAATTCTGAGAATCATTCTGATAATTGCGCATAACAATCATTCTGTTCCCTGGCACTGTTTCTGAAAAAAATGATTCTTTTCTATTTGTGTGTTTTGGACGAGTTCTGAGAATCAGAATTACGTTTATTAACATACTTTAATTTGTTTTATATGTTGCTGCAGTCATGCATAAATATAAATATGTATATAATAAATAAAATAAATTAAAATACTCTTATTATTGTCATCGGCAATTAAAATATATATTACCAAATCTAATAAGACCAACATTGTATTCAGATCAAATCAAATCAATGTTTTTATGTTTAATAGGAATTATTATTTTTTATATTTTCTGTTGTGTTATCAAACACAATTCTCATTCTCGGAATAAAAATAGAACCTGTTATCAAACACATTTTTTTTCTCAGAAATTGTTCCAAGGAACAGAAATAGAAAAGAATTATTTCTTTTCAGAAACAATGCTAGGGAATAGAATGGTTAACAAACGTAACTCTGAGAATCATTCTGAGAATTGTGCATGACAATCATTCTATTCCCTCGCACTATTTCTGAAAAAAATGATTCTTTTCTATTTCTGTGCTTTGGATGAGTTTTGGGAATCTGAATTACATTTGTTAACATATTTTATTTTGGTTTATATGTTGCTGCAGTCATGCATAAATATAAATATGTATATAATAAATAAAATAAATTAAAATACAATTATTATTATCATCAGCAATTAAAATAAATATTATCAAATCAAATAAGACCAGCATTGTATTCAAATTAAATCAAATCAATTTTTTCATATTTAATATGAATTAATTTTTATTATATTATTTGTTGTGTTATGAAACGTAATTCTCATTCTCGGAATAAAAATAGAACATGTTATCAAACACATTTTTTTTCTCAGAAATTATTCCATGGAACATAAATAGAAAAGAATTATTTCTTTTCAGAAATAGTGCTAGGGAATAGAATGGTTAACAAACGTAATTCAGAGAATCATTCTGTGAATTGCGCATGACAATCATTCTATTCCCTGGCACTGTTTCTGAAAAAAATGATTCTTTTCTATTTCTGTGCTTTGGACGAGTTCTGAGAATCAGAATTACGTTTGTTAACTTATTTTGCAATCATGCATAAAAAATATATATATTTAATAAATAAATAAAATTAAAATACCCTTATTATTGTCATCAGCAATTAAAATAATTTTTACCAAATCTAATAAGACCAACATTGTATTCAAATCAAATCAATTTTTTATATTTAATAGGAATTACTTTTTATTATATTATTTATTGTGTTATTAAACGCAATTCTCATTCTGGGAGTAAAAATAGAACATGTTATCAAACAAATTTTTTTTCTCAGAAACTATTCCAAGGAACAGAAATAGAAAAGAATTGTTTCTTTTCAGAAACAGTGCTAGGGAATAGAATGGTTAAGAAACGTAATTCTGAGAATCATTCTGAGAATTGCGCATGACAATCATTCTATTCCCTGGCACTATTTCTGAAAAAAATGATTCTTTTCTATTTTTGTGCTTTGGACGAGTTCTAAGAATCAGAATTACGTTTGTTAACATATTTTAATTTGTTTTATATGTTGCTGCAGTCATGCATAAATATAAATATGTATATAATAAATAAAATAAATTAAAATACTCTTATTATTGTCATCAGCAATTAAAATATATATTACCAAATCTAATAAGACCAACATTGTATTCAAATCAAATCAAATCAATTTTTTTATATTTAATAGGAATTACTATTTTTTTATTTTCTGTTGTGTTATCAAACACAATTCTCATTCTCGGAATAAAAATAAAACATGTTATCATACACAATTTTTTTCTCAGAAATTGTTCCAAGGAACAGAAATAGAAAATAATTGTTTCTTTTCAGAAACAGTGCTAGGGAATAGAATGGTTAACAAACGTAATTCTGAGAGTCATTCTGAGAATTGCGCATGACAATAATTCGATTCCCTGGCACTGTTTCTGAAAAAATGATTCTTTTCTATTTCTGTGCTTTGGACGAGTTCTGGGAATCTGAATTACATTTGTTAACATATTTTATTTTGGTTTATATGTTGCTGCAGTCATGCATAAATATAAATATGTATATAATAAATAAAATAAATTAAAATACTCTTATCATTGTCATCAGTAATTAAAATAAATCTTACCAAATCTAATAAGACCAACATTGTATTCAAATCAAATAAAATCAATTTTTTTATATTTAATATGAATTATTTTTTATTATATTATTTGTTGTGTTATCAAACGCAATTCTCATTCTCGGAGTAAAAATAGAACATGTTATCAAACACATTTTTTTTCTCAGAAATAAAAAAGAATTATTTCTTTTCAGAAACAGTGCTAGGGAATAGAATGGTTAACAAACGTAATTCTGAGAATCATCATGTGCATTGCGCATGACAATCATTCTATTCCCTGACACTATTTTTGAAAAAAAATGATTCTTTTCTATTTCTTTGCTTTGGACGAGTTCTGAGAATCTGAATTACGTTTGTTAACTTATTTTTTTTTATATATGTTGCTGCAATCATGCATAAAAAATATATATATAATAAATAAAATAAATTAAAATACTCTTATTATTGTTATCAGCAATTAAAATAAATCTTACCAAATCTAATAAGACCAACATTGTATTCAAATCAAACCAATTTTTTTATATTTAATAGGAATTACTTTTTATTATATTATTTCTTGTGTTATCAAACGCAATTCTCATTCTCGGAGTGAAAATAGAACATGTTATCAAACACATTTTTTTTCTCAGAAACTATTCCAAGAAATAGAAATAGAAAACAATTGTTTCTTTTCAGAAATAGTGCTAGGGAATAGAATGGTTAAAACGTAATTCTGAGAATCATTCTGAGAATTGGGCATGACAATCATTCTGTTCCCTGGCACTGTTTCTGAAAAAAAATGATTCTTTTCTATTTGTGTGTTTTGGAAGAGTTCTGAGAATCAGAATTACGTTTGTTAACATACTTTAATTTGTTTTATATGTTGCTGCAGTCATGCATAAATATAAATATGTATATAATAAATAAAATAATTTAAAATACTCTTATTATTGTCATCAGCAATTAAAATATATATTACCAAATCTAATAAGACCAACATTGTATTCAAATCAAATCAAATCAATTTTTTATGTTTAATAGGAATTATTATTTTTTATATTTTCTGTTGTGTTATCAAACATAATTCTCATTCTCGGAATAAAAATAGAACCTGTTATCAAACACATTTTTTTTCTCAGAAATTGTTCCGAGGAACAGAAATAGAAAAGAATTATTTCTTTTCAGAAACAGTGCTAGGGAATATAATGGTTAACAAACGTAATTCTGAGAATCATTCTGAGAATTGCGCATGACAATCATTCTATTCCCTGGCACTGTTTCTGAAAAATATGATTCTTTTCTATTTTTGTGCTTTGGACGAGTTCTGGGAATCTGAATTACGTTTGTTAACATATTTTATTTTGTTTTATATGTTGCTGCAGTCATGCATAAATATAAATATGTATATAATAAATAAAATAAATTAAAATACTCTTATTATTGTCATCAGCAGTTAAAATATATATTACCAAATCTAATAAGACCAACATTGTATTCAAATCAAATCAAATCAATTTTTTTATGTTTAATAGGAATTATTATTATTTATATTTTTTGTTGTGTTATCAAACACAATTCTCATTCTCGGAATAAAAATAGAACCTGTTATCAAACACATTTTTTTCTCAAAAATTGTTCCGAGGAACAGAAATAGAAAAGAATTATTTCTTTTCAGAAACAGTGCTAGGGAATAGAATGGTTAACAAACGTAATTCTGAGAATCATTCTGTGAATTGCGCATGACAATCATTTTATTCCCTGGCACTGTTTCTGAAAAAAATGATTCTTTTCTATTTCTGTGCTTTGGACGAGTTCTGCGAATCAGAATTACTTTTGTTAACTTTTTTTTATATGTTGCTGCAGTCATGCATAAAAAATATATAGATATAATAAATAAAATAAATTAAAATACTCTTATTATTGTCATCAGCAATTAAAATAAATCTTACGAAATCTAATAAGACCAACATTGTATTCAAATCAAATCTATTTTTTTATATTTAAGAGGAATTTCTATTTATTATATTATTTCTTGTGTTATCAAATGCAATTCTCATTCTCGGAGTAAAAATAGAACATGTTATCAAACACATTTATTTTCTCAGAAACTATTTCAAGGAACATAAATAGAAAAGAATTGTTTCTTTTCAGAAACAGTGCTAGGGAATAGAATGGATAAGGAACCTAATTCTGAGAATCATTTTGAGAATTGCGCATGACATTCATTCTATTCCCTGACACTGTTTCTGGAAAAAATGATTCTTTTCTATTTCTATGCTTTGGACGAGTTCTGGGAATCTGAATTACGTTTGTTAACATATTTTATTTTGGTTTATATGTTGCTGCAGTCATGCATAAATATAAATAAGTATATAATAAATAAAATAAATTAAAATACTATTATTATTGTCTTCAGCAATTAAAATAAATCTTACCAAATCTAATAAGACCAACATTGTATTCTAATCAAATCAAATCAAATCAATTTTTTTATATTTGATATGAATTATTTTTTATTATATTATTTGTTGTGTTATCAAACGCAATTCTCATTCTCGGAATAAAAATAGAACATGTTATCAAACATATTTTTTTTCTCCGAAACTATTCCAAGGAACAGAAATAGAAAAGAATTGTTTCTTTTCAGAAATAGTGCTAGGGAATAGAATGGTTAAGAAACGTAATTCTGAGAATCATTCTGAGAAATGCGCATGACAATCATTCTATTCCCAGGCACTGTTTCTGAAAAAAATGATTCTTTTCTATTTCTGTGCTTTGGACGAGTTCTAAGAATCAGAATTACGTTTGTTAACATATTTTAATTTGTTTTATATGTTGCTGCAGTCATGCATAAATATAAATATAACTATAAATATGTATATAATAAACAAAATAAATTAAAATACTCTTATTATTGTCATCAGAAATTAAAATATATATTACCAAATCTAATAAGGCCAACATTGTATTCAAATCAAATCAAATCAATTTTTTTAAATTTAAAAGGAATTATAATTTTTTATATTTTTTGTTGTGTTATCAAACACAATTCTCATTTTCGGAATAAAAATAGAACATGTTATCAAACACATTTTTTTCTCAGAAATTGTTCCGACGAACAGAAATAGAAAAGAATTGTTTTTTTCAAAAATAGTGCTAGGGAATAGAAAGGTTAACAAACGTAATTCTGAGAATCGCGCATGACAATCGTTCTATTCCCTGGCATTGTTTCTGAGAAAAATGACTCTTTTATATTTCTATGCTTTGGACGAGTTCTGGGAATCTGAATTACGTTTGTTAACATATTTTATTTTATTTTATTTTATATGTTGTTGCGGTTATGCATAAATATAAATATGTATATTATAAATAAAATAAATTAAAATACTCTTATTATTGTCATCAGCAAATAAAATAAATCTTACCAAATCTAATAAAACCAACATTGTATTCAAATCAAATCAAGTCAAATCAATATTTTTATATTTAATATGAATTATTTTTATTATATTATTTGTTGTGTTATCAAACGCAATTCTCATTCTCGGAATAAAAATAGAACATGTTATCAAACACATTTTTTTTTCTCAGAAATTGTTCCAAGGAACAGAAATAGAAAAGAATTGTTTCTTTTCAGAAACAGTGCTAGGGAATAGAATGGTTAACAAACGTAATTCTGAGAATCATTCTGAGAATTGCGCATGACAATCGTTCTATTCCCTGGCACTATTTCTGGAAAAAAATGATTCTTTTCTATTTCTATGCTTTGGACGAGTTCTGGGAATCTAAATTACGTTTGTTAACATATTTTATTTTATTTTATTTTATATGTTGTTGCGGTTATGCATAAATATAAATATGTATATTATAAAGAAAAAAATTAAAATACTCTTATTATTGTCATCAGCAAATAAAATAAATCTTACCAAATCTAATAAAACAAACATTGTATTCAAATCAAATCAAATCAATTTTTTTATATTTAATATGAATTATTTTTTATTATATTATTTGTTGTGTTATCAAACGCAATTATCATTCTCGGAATAAAAATAGAACATGTTACCAAACACTTTTTTTTTCTCAGAAATTCTTCCAAGGAACAGAAATAGAAAAGAACTATTTCTTTTCAGAAACAGTGCTAGGGAATAGAATGGTTAACAAACGTAATTCTGAGAATCATTTTGTGAATTGCGCATGACAATCATTCTATTCCCTGGCACTATTTCTGAAAAAATGATTCTTTTCTATTTCTGTGCTTTGGACGAGTTCTGAGAATCAGAATTACGTTTGTTAACTTATTTTTTTATATGTTGCTGCAGTCTATGAAGCACCGACACTTCAAAAACCCTGACGTGTCGTGTCCGACACTTCCCGACACTCTCGGACACTCCGACACTCCCCGACACTCCAACACGCATTATAGAAATTCAAAAAAAGGTTCAAATGTTGATTTGCGTTGAGTTTTTAGTTCCAACTATTAGATTCGTTGGATTACGATTATCATTTTATTGAGTTTAATATAAATATTTGGGATATGTTATGTTTCTTTGCAAAATTTATGAATATTATAGGTTTAGATTCATTTTTTTGTTAAATTATTGAATATTAAATATAATATATACTACATAAATTAAAAATATTATTTAATATCAAAACGTGTCCTAACGTGTCGAAATCTAACATTTTTTAGAATTAACGCGTCGGAGTGTCGTGTCGTATCGTGTCACGTGTCCCGTGTCGGTATCGGTGCTACATAGGCTGCAGTCATGCATAAAATATATATATATATATATAATAAATAAAATAAATTAAAATACTCTTATAATTATCATCGGTAATTAAAATAAATCTTTCCAAATCTAATAAGACCAACATTGTATTCAAATAAAATCAATTTTTTAATATTTAATAGCAATTACTTTTTATTATATTATTTCTTGTGTTATCAAACGCAATTCTCATTCTATGTGTAAAAATAGAACATGTTATCAAACACTTTTTTTTTCTCAAAAATTGTTCCAAGGAACAAAAATAGAAAAGAATTGTTTCTTTCAGAAACAGTGCTAGGGAATAGAATGGTTAAGAAACGTAATTCTGAGAATCATTCTGAGAATTGCGCATGACAATCATTCTATTCCCTCGCACTGTTTCTGAAAAAAAATGATTCTTTTCTATTTCTATGCTTCGGACGAGTTCTAAGAATCAGAATTACGTTTGTTAACATATTTTAATTTGTTTTACATGTTGTTACAGTCATGCATAAATATAAATATGTATATAATAAACAAAATAAATTAAAATACTCTTATTATTGTCATCAGAAATTAAAATATATATTACCAAATCTAATAAGACCAACATTGTATTCAAATCAAATCAAATCAATTTTTTTTTATATTTAAAAGGAATTATAATTTTTTATATTTTCTATTGTGTTATCAAACAAAATTCTCATTTTCGGAATAAAAATAGAACATGTTATCAAACACATTTTTTTTCTCAGAATTTGTTCCAAGGAACAGAAATAGAAAAGAATTGTTTCTTTTCAGAAACAGTGTTAGGGAATAGAATGGTTAACAAACTTAATTCTGAGAGTCATTTTGAGAACTGCGCATGACAATCGTTCTATTCCCTGGCACTATTTCTGAAAAAATGATTCTTTTCTATTTCTATGCTTTGGTCGAGTTCTGGGAATCTGTATTACGTTTGTTAACATATTTTATTTTATTTTATTTTATATGTTGCTGCAGTCATGCATAAATATAAATATGTATATAATAAATAAAATAAATTAAAATACTCTTATTATTGTCATCAGCAAATGAAATAAATCTTACCAAATCTAATAAGACCAACATTGTATTCAAATCAAATCAAATCAATTTTTTATATTTAATATGAATTATTTTTTATTATATTATTTGTTGTGTTATCAAACGCAATTCTCATTCTTGGAACAAAAATAGAACATGTTATCAAACACATTTTTTCTCAGAAATTGTTCCGAGGAACAGAAATAGAAAAGAATTATTTCTTTTCAAAAACAGTGCTAGCGAATAGAATGGTTACAAACGTAATTCTGAGAGTCATTCTCTTAATTGCGCATGACAATCATTCTATTCCTTGGCACTGTTTCTGAAAAAAATAATTCTTTTTCTATTTCTGTGCTTTGGACGAGTTCTGAGAATCAGAATTATGTTTGTTAACTTATTTTTTTTTATTTTTTTATATGTTGCTGCAGTCATTCATTAATATAAATATGTATATAATAAATAAAATAAATTAAAATACTCTTATTATTGTCATCAGCAATTAAAATATGTATTACCAAATCTAAAAAGACCAACATTGTATTCAAATCAAATCAAATCAATTTTTTTATATTTAATAGGAATTATTTTTTATTATTATTTTTGTTGTGTTATCAAACACAATTCTCATTCTCGGAATAAAAATAGAACAAGTTATCAAACACATTTTTTTTCTCCGAAATTGTTCCAAGGAACGGAAATAGAAAAGAATTGTTTCTTTTTAGAAATAGTGCTAGGGAACAGAATGGTTAACAAACGTAATTTTGAGAATCTTTCTGAGAATTGCGCATGACAATCATTCTATTCCCTGGCACTGTTTCTGAAAAAAGATTATTTTCTATTTCTGTGCTTTGGACGAGTTCTGGGAATCTGAATTACGTTTGTTAACATATTTTAATTTGTTTTATATGTTGCTGCAGTCATGCATAAATATAAATATGTATATAATAATTAAAATAAATTAAAATACTTTTATTATTGTCATCAGCAATTAAAATAAATCTTACCAAATATAATAAGACCAACATTGTATTCAAATAAAATCAAATCAATTTTTTTTATATTTAATAGGAATTATTTTTTATTATATTTTTTTTGTGTGTTATCAAACACAATTCTCATTCTCAGAATAAAAGTAGAACATGTTATCAAACACATTTTTTTTTCTCCGAAATTGTTCCAAGGAACAGAAATAGAAAAGAATTATTTCTTTTCAGAAACAGTGCTAGGGAATAGAATGGTTACAAACGTAATTCTGAGAGTCATTCTCTTAATTGCGCATGAGAATCATTCTATTCCTTGGCACTGTTTCTGAAAAAATAATTCTTTTCTATTTCTGTGCTTTGGACGAGTTCTGAGAATCAGAATTACGTTTGTTAACTTATTTTATTTTATATGTTGCTGCAGTCATTCATAAATATAAATATGTATATAATAACTAAAATAAATTAAAATACTCTTATTATTGTCATCAACAATTAAAATATGTATTACCAAATCTAAAAAGACCAACATTGTATTCAAATCAAATCAAATCAATTTTTTTATATTTAATAGGAATTATTTTTTTTGTTGTGTTATCAAACGCAATTCTCATTCTCGGAATAAAAATAGAAAATGTTATCAAACACATTTTTTTTCTCCGAAATTGTTCCAACGAACGGAAATAGAAAAAAATTGTTTCTTTTTAGAAATAGTGCTAGTGAATAGAATGGTTAACAAACGTAATTCTGAGAATCATTCTGAGAATTGCGCATGACAATCATTCTATTCCCTGGCACTGTTTCTGAAAAAAGATTCTTTTCTATTTCTGTGCTTTGGACGAGTTCTGGGAATCTGAATTACGTTAACATATTTTATTTTGGTTTATATGTTCTGCAGTCATGCATAAATATAAATATGTATATAATAAATAAAATAAATTAAAATACTTTTATTATTGTCATCAGCAATTAAAATAAATCTTACCAAATCTAATAAGACGAACATTGTATTCAAATCAAATCAAATCGATTTTTTTTATATTTAATATGTATTATTTTTTATTATATTATTTGTTGTGTTATCTAACGCAATTCTCATTCTCGGAATAAAAATAGATCATGTTATCAAACACATTTTTTTCTCAGAAATTGTTCAAATGAACAGAAATAGAAAAGAATTATTTCTTTTCAAAAATAGTGCTAGGGAATAGAATGGTTAACAAACGTAATTCTGAGAATCATTATGTGAATTGCGCAAGACAATCATTCTATTCCCTGGCACTGTTTCTGAAAAAAATGATTCTTTTCTATTTCTGTGCTTTGGACGAGTTCTGAGAATCAGAATTACGTTTGTTAACTTATTTTTTTTGTTTTATATGTTACGCAGTCATGCATAAATATAAATATAATAAATAAAATAAATTAAAATACTCTCATTATTGTCATCAGCAATTAAAATATATATTACCAAATCTAATAAGACCAACATTGTATTCAAATCAAATCAAATCAATTTTTTATATTTAATAGGAATTATTTTTTATTTTTGTTGTGTTATCAAACGCAATTCTCATTCTCGGAATAAAAATAGAACATGTTATCAAACACATTTTTTTCTCCGAAATTGTTCCAAGGAACGGAAATAGAAAAGAATTGTTTCTTTTCAGAAATAGTGCTAGGGAATAGAATGGTTAACAAACGTAATTCTGAGAATCATTCTGAGAATAGCGCATGACAATCATTCTATTCCCTGGCACTATTTCTGAAAAAAATGATTCTTTTCTATTTCTGTGCTTTGGACCAGTTCTGGGAATCTGAATTACGTTTGTTAACATATTTTATTTTGGTATATATGTAGCTGCAGTCAGGCATAAATATAAATATGTATATAATAAATAAAATAAATTAAAATATTCTTATTATTGTCATCAGTAATTAAAATAAATCTTACCAAATCTAATAAGACCAACATTGTATTCAAATCAAATCAAATCAATTTTTTTATATTTAATTTGAGTTATTTTTTATTATATTATTTGTTGTGTTATCAAACACAATTCTCATTCTCGAAATAAAAATAGAACATGTTATCAAACACATTTTTTTCCCAGAAATTGTTCCATGGAACATAAATAGAAAATAATTATTTCTTTTCAGAAACAGTGCTAGGGAATAGAATCGTTAACAAACGTAATTCTGAGAATCATTCTGTGAATTGCGCATGAGAATCATTCTATTCCCGGGCGCTGTTTCTGAAAAAAAAATGATTCTTTTCTATTTCTGTGCTTTGGACGAGTTCTGAGAATCAGAATTATGTTTGTTAACTTATTTTTTTGTTTTATATGTTGCTGCAGTTATGCATAAATATAAATATTTATATAATAAATAAAATAAATTAAAATACTCTTATTATTGTCATCAGCAATTAAAATATATATTACCAAATCTAATAAGACCAACATTGTATTCAAATCAAATCAAATCAGTTTTTTTATATTTAATAGGAATTATTTTTTATTATATTTTTTGTTGTGTTATCAAACGCAATTCTCATTCTCGGAATAAAAATAGAACATGTTATCAAACACATTTTTTTCTCTGAAATTGCTGCAAGGAACAGAAATAGAAACGAATTGTTTCTTTTCAGAAACAGTGCTAGGGAATAGAATGGTTAACAAACGTAATTCTGAGAATCATTCTGAGAATTGCGCATGACAATCATTCTATTCCCTGGCACTGTTTCTTAAAAATTGATTCTTTTCTACTTCTTTGCTTTGGACGAGTTCTGGGAATCTGAATTACTTTTCTACTTCTTTTCTACTTCTTTGCTGCAAATATCCAAAAATTCATTACAAATAAATCCTTCCATGAAATCCAATGAAACTTGGAGGGGGTGTTGGATATATTTAAGAAATCGTACCCAATTCAAAAATTCATTACAAATAAATCCTTCCATGAAAACCAATGAAACTTTGAGGGGGTGTTGGATATATTTAAGCATGGATGTTTCCAAAAAACCAGATAAAAATTCCATGCCTGGGTGCGATTTTCCATTTTTTCATGCATGTAAGCCTATTATAGGCTCCAAAAAATCATTAAAAATCAATCCTTCCATGAAATCCAATGAAACTTGGAGGCGATGTTGGATATATTTAAACGTGGATGCTTGCAAAAAACCAGATCAAAATTCCATGTCTGGGTACGATTTTCCATTTTTTTCAAGCATGTCAGCCTGTCATAGGCTCCAAAAATTCATTGAAAATAAATCCTTCCATGAAATCCAATGAAACTTGGAGGGGGTGTTGGATATATTTAAGCGTGGATGCTTACAAAAAATCATATCAAAATTCCATGCCAGGGTACGATTTTCCATTTTTTCATGCATGTAAGCCTATTTGATGATGACATAGGAGGTGGCATGACCAAGACAACAAACTTGGAGGACATACAAGGTCTTGGAGGTCCAATGACAAGAGCAAAAGCTAAAAAGGCTAAAGAGGCTCTAAATCTATTGGTGACCACTTTACTTGAGACAAGCCCAAGTCTAAAGGAAGAAGAGCCCAAAATGATACACTTTATTCAAATTGAAGACTTTGAAGACTAAGCCTCAATGGATATGCATGAAGGCTTTATTTTACTTGCCCCAAATTCTGCACTTAATTTTATTTTCCTTATATTCAGTTAAACTTTTGTAAAAAGGCTTATTGGGCTGTCTATTTTCTTTTATGTGTAAGCACTTTTAGGTTAAACTCAATATGATGTTGCCCACTATATAAGGGAACACCATAGCTTTTGAAGAGAAATTCAAAAATACAAAGATAACATTTTTTTTAGAGACTAGCTTCTATAGGGTTCTTTTGAGAATCTTAGAACTTATCAAGGGTGCTAATCCTTGTGGCGTTCATAGGCTTATCAATCTTTGGATTATGGCGCCTTCCAAATTATCGTTTCTTGATCGTGTTCACAAATTCTTGTATCAAACCCTATCACCCAAACCTTCAATTTTCGTCCAGATTAGTCTCGGTTCATATCTCCTGATATACGCGTCGGTTTTCGGTGATTCTTGAGTTAAAATCGCGATTTGGAAAGAGAACTTTCACCTCGTTTTGGAAACGTCCGATTCCGAGGTCTGTAGCATGAGTTACGCTATGTTCTTAACAGATCGTGTTGGTGGATGGATTTGGGGTTAGAATTTCCATTCCTAGTATATCCTTTCTTTCTTTCCTAGTGGGGATCATATCACTATTATATTTAAGCGTGGGTGCTAGCAAAAAAACCAGATTAAAATTCCATGTCTAGGTATGATTTTTCATTTTTTAATGCATGTAAGCCTACAATAGGCTCCAAAAATTCATCAAAAATTAATCTTTCCACGATATCCAATGAAACTCGGAGGCGGTGTTGGATATATTTAAATGTGGATGCTTGCAAAAAACCAGATCAAAATTCCATGCCTAGGTACGATATTCCATTTTTTCATACATGTAAGCCTATTATAGGCTCCAAAAACTCATTAAAAATCAACCCCTCCATGAAATGAAATGAAACTTGAAGGGGGTGTTGGATATATTTAAGCGTGGATGCTTGCAAAAAACCAGAACAAAATTCCATGCCTGGGTATGATTTTCCATTTTTTCAAGCATGTAAGCCTATTATAGGCTCCAAAAATCCAATAAAAATCAATCATTCCATGAAATCCAATGAAACTTGGAGGGGGTGTTGGATATTTTTCAGCGTGGATGCTTGCAAAAAATAATTTCAAAATTCCACGCCTGAGTAAGGTTTTCCATTTTTTCATGCAAGTAAGCCTATTATATTTAAGCGTGAATGCTTGCAAAAAACCAATCCAAAATTCCATGACTGGGTACGATTTTCCATTTTTTCATGCATGTAAGCCTATTATAGGCTCCAAAAATTCATTAAAAATAAATCCTTCCATGAAATCCAATGAAACTTGGAGGGGGTGTTGGATATATTTAAGCGAGGATGCTTGCAAAAAATTAGATCAAAATTCCATGCCTGGGTACGATTTTCCATTTTTTTCATGCATGTAAGCCTATATTATAGGCTCCGAAATTCATTAAAAATCAATCCTTCCATGAAATCCAATGACACTTGGAGGGGTGATGGATATATTTAAACGTGCATGCTTGCAAAAAACCAAATCAAAATTCCATATCTGGGTACGATTTTTCATTTTTTCATGCATGTCAGCCTATTATAGGCTCCAAAAATTCATTAAAAATAAATCCTTCCATGAAATCCAATGAAACTTGGAGGGGGTGTTGGATATATTTAAGCGTGGATGCTTACAAAAAACCAGATCAAAATTCCATGTCTGGGTACGATTTTTGCATTTTTTCATGCAAGTAAGCCTATAATGGGCTCCAAAAATTCATTAAAAATTAATCCTTCCATAATATCAACTGAAATTTTGAGGTGGTGTTGGATATATTTAAGTGTGGATGCTTGCAAAAAACCAGATCAAAATTCCATGACTGGGTATGATTTTCCATTTATTCCTGCGTGTAAGCCTATTATAGGCTCCAAAAATTCATTAAAAATCAATCCTTCCGTGATATCCAATGAAACTTGGGAGGGGTGTTGGATATATTTAAGCGTGGATGCTTGCAAAAAACCATATTAAAATTCCATGCCTGGGTACGATTTTCCATTTTTTCATGCATGTAAGCCTACTATAGACTCCAAAAAATCATTAAAAATCAACCCCTCCATGAAATCCAATGAAACGTGGAGGGGGTGTTGGATGTATTTAAGCGTGGATGCTTGCAAAAAAATCAGATCTAAATTCCATGCCTGGGTACAATTTTCCATTTTTTTCATGCAAGTAAGCCTTTTATAGGCTCCCAAAATTCATTAAAAATCATTTCTTCCTTGAAATCCAATGAAACTTGGAGGGGGTGTTGGATATATTTAAGCATGGATGCTTGCAAAAAACCAGATCAAAATTCCATGCCTGGGTACGATTTTTCTTTTTTTCATGCATGTCAGCCTATTATAGGCTCCAAAAGTTCATTAAAAATCAATTCTTCCATGAAATCCAATGAAAATCAGAGGGGGTGTTGGATATATTTAAGCGTGGATGCTTGCAAAAAATTAGATCAAAATTCCATGCCTCAGAATGATTTTCCAATTTTTCATGCATGTAAGCCAAGAGACTCCAAAAAATCATTAAAAATCAACCCGTCCACGAAATCCAGTGAAACGGATTTTGGATATATTTAAGCGTGGATGCTTGCAAAAAATCAGATCAAAATTCCATGCCTGGGTACAATTTTCCATTTTTTTCATGCTGTAATCCTATTATAGCTCCCAAAATTCATTACAAATCAATTCTTCCATGAAATCCAACGAAACTTGGAGGGGGTGTTGGATATATTTAAGCGTGGATGCTTGCAAAGAAACAGATAAAAATTGCATGCCGGGGTACAATTTTCCATTTTTTTCATGCATTTCAGCCTATTATAGGCTCCAAAAATTCATTAAAAATCAATCCTTCCATGAAATCTAATGAAACTTTGCGGGGGTGTTGGATATATTTAAGCGTGGATGCTTGCAAAAAATCATATCAAAATTCCATGCCTGGGATTGATTTTCCATATTTTCATACATGTAAGCCTATTATATTTAAGCGTAGATGCTTGCAAAAAATCATATCAAAATTCCATGTCTGGGTACGATCCTCCATTTTTTTCATACATGTAAGCCTATTATAGGCTCCAAAAATTCATTAAAAATCAATCCTTCCATGATATCCAATGAAACTTGGAGGGGGTGTTGGATATATTTAAGTGTGGATGCTTGCAAAAAACCAGATCAAAATTCCATGACTGGGTACGATTTTTCATTTATTCATGCATGTAAGCCTATTATAGACTCCAAAAATTCATTAAAAATCAATCCTTCCGTGATATCCAATTAAACTTGGGAGGGGTGTTGGATATATTTAAGCGTGGATGCTTGCAAAAAACATATTAAAATTCCATGCCTGTGTACGATTTTCCATTTTTTTCATGCATGTAAGCCTATTATAGACTCCAAAAAGTCATTAAATATCAACTCCTCCATGACATCCAATGAAACGTGGAGGGGGTGTTGGATGTATTTAATCGTGGATGCTTGCAAAAAATCAGATCTAAATTCCATGCCTGGGTACAATTTTCCATTTTTTTCATGCATGTAATCATATTATAGGCTCCCGAAATTCATTAAAAATCATTTCTTCCATGAAATCCAATGAAACTTGCAGGGGGTATAGGATATATTTAAGCATGGATGCTTGCAAAAAACCAGATCAAAATTCCATGCCTGGGTACGATTTTCCATTTTTTTCATGCATGTCAGCCTCTTATAGGCTCCAAAAATTCATTAAAAATCAATTCTTCCATGAAATCCAATGAAAATTAGAGGGGGTGTTGGATATATTTAAGCGTGGATGCTTGCAAAAAATCAGATCAAAATTCCATGCCTCGGAACGATTTTCCATTTTTTCATGCATGTAAGCCTATTATAGACTCCAAAAAATCATTAAAAAACAACCCGTCCACGAAATCCAATGAAACGGGTGTTCGATATATTTAAGCGTGGATGCTTGCAACAAATAAGATCAAAATTTCATGACTGGGTACAATTTTCCATTTTTTTCATGTATGTAATCCTATTATAGGCTCCAAAAATTCATTAAAAATCAATCCTTCCATGAAATTCAATGAAACTTGGAGGGGTGTTGGATATATTTAAGCGTGGATGCTTGTAAAAAATCTGATCAAAATTCCATGCGTGGGTACGATTTTACATTTTTTCAAGCATGTAAGCCTATTATAGGATCCAAAAATTCATTAAAAATTAACCCCTCCTCGAAATTCAATGAAACCTGGAAGGGTGTTGGATATATTTAAGCGTGGATGCTTCCAAAAAACCATATCAAAATTCCTCGCCTGGATGCGATTTTCCATTTTTCTCATGCATGTGAGCCTATTATAGGCTTCAAAAATCCATTAAAAATCAATCCTTCCATGAAATCCAACGAAACTAGGAGGGGGTGTTGGATATTTTTAAGCATGGATGCTTGCAAAAAATCAATTCAAAATTCCACGCCTGGGTACGATGTTCCATTTTTTCATGCATGTAAGCCTATTATATTTAAGCGTGGCTGCTTGCAAAAAACCAGATCAAAATTCCATGACTCAATACAATTTTCCATTTTTTCATGCATGTAATCCTATAATAGTCTCCAAAAATTCATTAAAAATCAATCTTTCCATGAAATCCAATGAAACTTGGAGGGGGTGTTGGATATATTTAAGCGTGGATGCTTGCAAAAATCCAGATCAAAATTCTATGCCTGGGTACGATTTTCCATTTTTTCATGCATGTAAGCCTATAATAGGCTCCAAAAATTCATTAAAAATCAATCCTTCCATAAAATGCAATTAAACTTGTAGGGGGTGTTGGATATATTTAAACGTGGATGCTTGCAAAAAACCAGATCAAAATTCCATGTCTGGGTACGATTTTCCATTTTTTCAAGCATGTCAGCCTATTATAGGCTCCAAAAATTCATTAAAAATAAATCCTTCCATGAAATCCAATGAAACTTGGAGGGGGTGATGGATATATTTAAGCTTGGATGCATACAAAAAATCAAATCAAGATTCCATGTTAACGATTTTCCATTTTTTTCATGCATGTAAGCCAATAACCAGATCAAAATTCCATGTCTGGGTACAATTTTCCATTTTTATTGCATGTAAGCCAATAATAGGCTCCAGAAATTCGTTAAGAATTAATCCTTCCATGATATCCAATGAAACTTGGAGGCGGTGTTGGATATATTTAAGCG
>JAVKPL010007727.1:0-31404 GCA_032173675.1 Gastrolobium villosum | reverse complement strand
TAAAACGGATTCCTTCGTAAACGGATGAATAAAATAAATTCAAAAGAAATTGATTTTATGAAGTTTTTCGACAGAAAACAAATTCCACCGAAAACAGATGAATAAAATAAATGCAAAAGAAATTGATTTTGTGCAGTTTTTCGACGGAAAATGGATTCCGTAGAAGATTTTTGACGGAAAATGGATTCCTTCGAAGATTTTTGACGGAAAATGAATTCCATCGAAAACGGATGAATAAAATAAATGCAAAAGAAATTGATTTTGTGAAGTTTTTCGACGGAAAATGGATTCTGTCGAAGATTTTTTACGGAAAATGAATTCCGTCGAAAATGGATGAATAAAATAAATGCAAAAGAAATTGATTTTGTGAAGTTTTTCGACGGAAAAAGAATTTCGTCGAAAATGGAATAATAAAATAAATGCAAAAGAAATTGATTTTTTTGAAGTTTTTCGACGGAAAATGGATTCCGTAGAAGATTTTTGATGCAAAATGGATTCCGTCGAAGATTTTTGACGGAAAATGAATTCCGTCGAAAACGGATGAATAAAATAAAAGCAAAAGAAATTGACTTTATGAAGTTTTTCGACGCAAAATGGATTCCGTCGAAGATTTTTGACGAAAAATGTTTTCCGTCGAAAACGGATTAATAAAATAAATGCAAAAGAAATTGATTTTGTGAAGATTTTTGACGGAAAATGAATTCCGTCGAAAACGGATGAATAAAATGAATGCAAAAGAAATTAATTTTGTGAAGTTTTTCGACGGAAAATGCATTCCGTCGAATATTTTTGACAGAAAATGAATTCCATCGAAAATGGATGAATAAAATAAATGCAAAAGAAATTGATTTTATGAAGTTTTTCGACGAAAAATGGATTCCGTCGAAGATTTTTGACGAAAAATGTATTCCGTCGAAAACGGATGACTAAAATAAATGCAAAAGAAATTGATTTTGTGAAGTTTTTCGACGGAAAAAGAATTTCGTCGAAAACGGATTAATAAAATAAAAGCAAAGGAAATGGATTTTGTGAGTATTTCGACGCAAAATGGATTCCGTCGAAGATTTTTGACGGAAAATGTATTCCGTCGAAAATGGATGAATTAATTTAATGCAAAAGAAATTTATTTTGTGAAGTTTTTCGACGGAAAATGAATTCCGTCGAAAATGGATGAATTAAATAAATGCAAAAGAAATTGATATTGTGAAATTTTTCGATGGAAAACGGATTCCGTCGAAAATGGATGAATAAAATAAATGCAAAAGATATTGATTTTACGAAGTTTTTCGAAGAAAAATGGATTCCGTCGAAGATTTTTGACGGATAATGAATTCCGTTGAAGATTTTAGACCAAAAAAGGATTTCGTTGAAGATTTTTGACGAAAAATGTATTCCGTCGAAAACAGATGAATAAAATAAATGCAAAAGAAATTGATTTTGTGATGTTTTACGACGGAAAATGGATTCCGTAGAAGATTTTTGACGGAAAATGAATTCCGCCGAAGATTTTTGACGGCAAATGAATTCCATCGAAAACGGATGAATAAAATAAATGCAAAAGAAATTGATTTTGTGAAGTTTCTCGACGGAAAATGGATTCCGTCGAAGTTTTTTGACGAAAAATGTATTCCGTCGAAAACGGAAGACTAAAATAAATGTAAAAGAGATTATTTTGTGAAGTTTTTCGACGGAAAAAGAATTACGTCGAAAACGGATTAATAAAATATATGCAAAAGAAATTGATTTTTGAAGTTTTTCGATGGAAAATGGATTCCGAAGAAGATTTTTGATGGAAAATGGATTCCGTCGAAGATTTTTGACGGAAAATGAATTCCGTCGAAAATGGATAAATAAA
This sequence comes from Gastrolobium villosum, assembly GCA_032173675.1. Classification (NCBI taxonomy): domain Eukaryota; kingdom Viridiplantae; phylum Streptophyta; class Magnoliopsida; order Fabales; family Fabaceae; genus Gastrolobium; species Gastrolobium villosum. The sequence goes on along the minus strand of JAVKPL010007727.1, from coordinate 29,549 downwards.
AAAAATGCAAAAGAAATTGATTTTGGGAAGTTTTTCGACGGAAAATGGATTCCGTCGAAGATTTTTGACCGAAAATGTATTACGTCGAAAATGAATGAATTAAATTAGTGCAAAAGAAATTTATTTTGTGAAGTTTTTCAACGGAAAATGAATTCCGTCGAACATGGATTAATAAAATAAATGTAAAAGAAATTGATTTTTTGATGTTTTTCGACGGAAAATGGATTCCGAAGAAGATTTTTGATGGAAAATGGATTCCGTCGAAGATTTTTGACGGAAAATGAATTCCGTCGAAAATGGATAAATAAAATAAATGCAAAAGAAATTGAATTTGGGAAGTTTTTCGACGGAAAATGGATTCCGTCGAAGATTTTTGATGGAAAATGAATTCCACCGAAAACGGATGAATAAAATAAATGGAAAAGAAATTGATTTTGTGAAGTTTTTCGACGGATAATGGATTCTGTCGAAGATTTTTGACGGAAAATGAATTCCGTCGAAAATGGATGTGTAAATAAATGCAAAAGAAATTGATTTTGTGAAGGTTTTCGACGGAAAATGGATTCCGTCGAAGATTTTTGACGGAAAATGGATTCCGTCGAAAACTGATGAATAAAATAAATGCAAAAGAAATTGATTTTGTAAAGTTTTTTGACGGAAAATGGATTCCGTCGAAAACTGATGAATAAAATAAATGCAAAAGAAATTGATTTTGTGAAGTTTTTCGACGGAAAACGGATTCCGTCGAAAATGGATGAATAAAATAAATGCAAAAGAAATTGATTTTGTGAAGTTTTTCGACGGAAAATGGATTCCGTCGAAGATTTTTGACGGAAAATGTATTCCGTCGAAAATGAATGAATTAAATTAATGCAAAAGAAATTTATTTTGTGAAGTGTTTCAACGGAAAATGAATTCCGTCGAACATGGATTAATAAAATAAATGTAAAAGAAATTGATTTTTCGATGTTTTTCGACGGAAAATGGATTCCGTAGAAGATTTTTGATGGAAAATGGATTCCGTCGAAGATTTTTGACGGAAAGTGAATTCCGTCGAAAATGGATGAATAAAATAAATGCAAAAGAAATTGATTTTATGAAGTTTTTCGACGTAAAACGGATTCCTTCGTAAACGGATGAATAAAATAAATTCAAAACAAATTGATTTTGTGAAGTTTTTCGACAGAAAACAAATTCCATCGAAAACAGATGAATAAAATAAATGCAAAAGAAATTGATTTTGTGCTGTTTTTCTACGGAAAATGGATTTCGTAGAAGATTTTTGACGGAAAATGGATTCCTTCGAAGATTTTTGACGGAAAATGAATTCCTTCGAAAACGGATGAATAAAATAAATGCAAAAGAAATTGATTTTGTGAAGTTTTTTGACGGAAAATGGATTCTGTCAAAGATTTTTTACGGAAAATGAATTCCGTCGAAAATGGATAAATAAAATAAATGCAAAAGAAATTGATTTTGTGAAGTTTTTCGACGGAAAATGGATTCCGTCGAAGATTTTTGACAGAAAATGTATTACGTCGAAAATGAATGAATTAAATTAGTGCAAAAGAAATTTATTTTGTGAAGTTTTTCAACGGAAAATGAATTCCGTCGAACATGGATTAATAAAATAAATGTAAAAGAAATTGATTTTTTGATGTTTTTCGACGGAAAATGGATTCCGAAGAAGATTTTTGATGGAAAATGGATTCCGTCGAAGATTTTTTACGGAAAATGAATTCTGTCGAAAACGGATGAGTAAAATAAATGCAAAAGAAATTGATTTTGGGAAGTTTTTCGACGGAAAATGGATTCCGTCGAAGATTTTTGACGGAAAATGAATTACACGGAAATCGTATGAATAAAATAAATGCAAAAGAAATTGGTTTTGTGAAGTTTTTCGACGGAAAATGGATTCCGTCGAAGATTTTGGACGGAAAATGTATTCCGTCTAAAACGGATGAATAAAATAAATGCAAAAGAAATTGATTTTGTGAAGGTTTTCGACGGAAAATGGATTCCGTCGAAGATTTTTGACGGAAAATGAATTCCATCGAAAACGGATTAATAAAATAAATGCAAAAGAAATTGATTTTGTGAAGTTTTTCGACGGAAAATGGATTCCGTCGAAGATTTTTGACGGAAAATGTATTCCGTCGAAAACGGATGAATAAAATAAATGCAAAAGAAATTGATTTTGTGAAGTTTTTCGACGGAAAACGGATTCCGTCGAAAATGGATGAATAAAATAAATGCAAAAGAAATTGATTTTGCGAAGTTTTTCGACGGAAAATGGATTCCGTCGAAGATTTTTGACGGAAAATGTATTCCGTCGAAAATGAATGTATTAAATTAATGCAAAAGAAATTTATTTTGTGAAGTGTTTCAACGGAAAATGAATTCCGTCGAACATGGATTAATAAAATAAATGTAAAAGAAATTGATTTTTCGAAGTTTTTCGACGGAAAATGGATTCCGTAGAAGATTTTTGATGGAAAATGGATTCCGTCGAAGATTTTGGACGGAAAGTGAATTCCGTCGAAAATGGATGAATAAAATAAATGCAAAAGAAATTGATTTCATGAAGTTTTTCGACGTAAAACGGATTCCTTCGTAAACGGATGAATAAAATAAATTCAAAAGAAATTGATTTTGTGAAGTTTTTCGACGGAAAACAAATTCCATCGAAAACAGATGAATAAAATAAATGCAAAAGAAATTGATTTTGTGCAGTTTTTCGACGGAAAATGGATTCCGTAGAAGATTTTTGACGGAAAATGGATTCCTTCGAAGATTTTTGACGGAAAATGAATTCCATCGAAAACGGATGAATTAAATAAATGCAAAAGAAATTGATTTTGTGAAGTTTTTTGACGGAAAATGGATTCTGTCGAAGATTTTTTACGGAAAATGAATTCCGTCGAAAATGGATGAATAAAATAAATGCAAAAGAAATTGATTTTGTGAAGTTTTTCGACGGAAAAAGAATTTCGTCGAAAATGGAATAATAAAATAAATGCAAAAGAAATTGATTTTTTGAAGTTTTTCGACGGAAAATGGATTCCGTAGAAGATTTTTGATGCAAAATGGATTCCGTCGAAGATTTTTGACGGAAAATGAATTCCGTCGAAAACGGATGAATAAAATAAAAGCAAAAGAAATTGACTTTATGAAGTTTTTCGACGCAAAATGGATTCCGTCGAAGATTTTTGACGAAAAATGTTTTCCGTCGAAAACGGATTAATAAAATAAATGCAAAAGAAATTGATTTTGTGAAGATTTTTGACGGAAAATGAATTCCGTCGAAAATGGATGAATAAAATAAATGCAAAAGAAATTAATTTTGTGAAGTTTTTCGACGGAAAATGCATTCCGTCGAAGATTTTTGACAGAAAATGAATTCCATCGAAAATGGATGAATAAAATAAATGCAAAAGAAATTGATTTTATGAAGTTTTTCGACGAAAAATGGATTCCGTCGAAGATTTTTGACGAAAAATGTATTCCGTCGAAAACGGATGACTAAAATAAATGCAAAAGAAATTGATTTTGTGAAGTTTTTCGACGGAAAAAGAATTTCGTCGAAAACGGATTAATAAAATAAAAGCAAAGGAAATTGATTTTGTGAGTATTTCGACGCAAAATGGATTCCGTCGAAGATTTTTGACGGAAAATGTATTCCGTCGAAAATGGATGAATTAATTTAATGCAAAAGAAATTTATTTTGTGAAGTTTTTCGACGGAAAATGAATTCCGTCGAAAATGGATGAATAAAATAAATGCAAAAGAAATTGATATTGTGAAATTTTTCGATGGAAAACGGATTCCGTCGAAAATGGATGAATAAAATAAATGCAAAAGAAATTGATTTTATGAAGTTTTTCGAAGAAAAATGGATTCCGTCGAAGATTTTTGACGGATAATGAATTCCGTTGAAGATTTTAGACGAAAAAAGGATTTCGTTGAAGATTTTTGACGAAAAATGTATTCCGTCGAAAACGGATGAATAAAATAAATGCAAAAGAAATTGATTTTGTGATGTTTTTCGACGGAAAATGGATTCCGTAGAAGATTTTTGACGGAAAATGAATTCCGCCGAAGATTTTTGACGGCAAATGAATTCCATCGAAAACGGATGAATAAAATAAATGCAAAAGAAATTGATTTTGTGAAGTTTTTCGACGGAAAATGGATTCCGTCGAAGATTTTTGACGGAAAATGAATTCCGTCGAAAATGGATTAATAAAATAAATGCAAAAGAAATTGATTTTGTGAAGTTTTTCGACGGAAAATGGATTCCGTCGAAAATTTTTGATAAAAAAAATGCAAAAGGAATTGATTTTGTGAATGCAAAAGAAAATGATTTTGTGAAGTTTTTCGACGGAAAATGGATTCCGTCGAAGATTTTGGACGGAAAATGAATTCCGTAGAAAATGGATGAATAAAATAAATGCAAAAGAAATTGATTTTGTGAAGTTTTTCGACGGAAAATGGATTCCGTCGAAGATTTTTGACGGAAAATGTATTCCGTCGAAAATGGATGAATAAAATAAATGCAAAAGAAATTGATTTTGTGAAGTTTTTCGACGATTTTTGACGATGATTCCGTCGAAGATTTTTGACGAAAATTTCGTCGAAAATGGATGAATAAAATAAATGCAAAAGAAATTGATTTTGTGAAGTTTTTCGACGGAAAATGGATTCCGTCGAAGATTTTTGACGAAAATGATTCCGTCGAAAATTGAATAAAATAAATGCAAAAGAAATTGATTTTGTGATTTTTCGATGGAAAATGGATTCCATCGAAGATTTTTGACGAAAAATGTATTCCGTCGAAAATGGATGAATAAAATAAATGCAAAAGAAATTGATTTTGTGAAGTTTTTCGACGGAAAATGGATTCCGTCGAAAACGGATTGTATAAAATAAATGCAAAAGAAATTGATTTTGGGAAGTTTTTCGACGGAAAAAGATTTCGTCGAAGATTTTTGACGGAAAATGAATTCCGTCGAAAATGGATGAATAAAATAAATGCAAAAGAAATTGATTTTGTGAAGTTTTTCGATGGAAAATGGATTCCGTCGAAGATTTTTGACGGAAAATGAATTCCGTCGAAAATGGATGAATAAAATAAATGCAAAAGAAATTGATTTTGTGAAGTTTTTCGACGAAAAATGGATTCCGTCGAAGATTTTTGACGAAAATGTATTCCGTCGAAAATGGATGAATTAAATTAATGCAAAAGAAATTTATTTTGTGAAGTTTTTCGACGGAAAATGAATTTCGTCGAAAATGGATTAATAAAATAAATACAAAGGAAATTGATTTTGTAAGTTTTTCGACGGAAAATGGATTCCGTCGAAGTTTCGAAGTTTTTGACGGAAAATGAATTCCGTCGAAAACGGATGAATAAAATAAATGCAAAAGAAATTGATTTTGTGAAGTTTTTCGACGGAAAATGGATTCCGTCGAAGATTTTTGACGAAAATGTATTCCGTCGAAAATGGATGAATAAAATAAATGCAAAAGAAATTGATTTTGTGAAGTTTTTCGACGGAAAATGGATTCCGTCGAAAATGGATTAATAAAATAAATGCAAAAGAAATTGATTTTGTGAAGTTTTTCGACGAAAATGGATTCCGTCGAAGATTTTTGACGGAAAATGAATTCCGTCGAAAACGGATGAATAAAATAAATGCAAAAGAAATTGATTTTGTGAAGTTTTTCGACGGAAAATGGATTCCGTCGAAAACGGATGAATAAAATAAATGCAAAAGAAATTGATTTTGTGAAGTTTTTCAAAAGAAATTGATTTTGTAGAAGTTTTTGACGGAAAATGGATTCCGTCGAAAAAAAAATAAATGCAAAAGAAATTGATTTTGTGAAGTTTTTCGACGGAAAATGGATTCCGTCGAAAATGATGAATAAAATAAATGCAAAAGAAATTGATTTTGTGAAGTTTTTCCGGAAAATCGAAAATGGAATGAATAAAATGGATGCAATAAAATAAATGCAAAAGAAATTGATTTTGTGAAGTTTTTCGACGGAAAATGGATTCCGTCGAAGATTTTTGACGGAAAATGAATTCCGTCGAAAATGGATGAATAAAATAAATGCAAAAGAAATTGATTTTGTGAAGTTTTTCGACGGAAAATGGATTCCGTCGAAGATTTTTTACGGAAAATGAAAATGGATGAATAAAATAAATGCAAAAGAAATTGATTTTGTGAAGTTTTTCGACGGAAAATGGATTCCGTCGAAGATTTTTGACGGAAAATGTATTCCGTCGAAAATGAATGAATTAAATAAATGCAAAAGAAATTGATTTTGTGAAGTTTTTCGACGGAAAATGAATTCCGTCGAACATGGATTAATAAAATAAATGTAAAAGAAATTGATTTTTTGAAGTTTTTCGTCGAAAATGGATTCCGAAGAAGATTTTTGATGGAAAATGGATTCCGTCGAAGATTTTTGACGGAAAATGAATTCCGTCGAAAACGGATGAATAAAATAAATGCAAAAGAAATTGATTTTGGGAAGTTTTTCGACGGAAAATGGATTCCGTCGAAGATTTTTGACGGAAAATGAATTCCATTGAAAACAGATGAATAAAATAAATGCAAAAGAAATTGATTTTGTGATGTTTTTCGACGGAAAATGGATTTCGTCGAAGATTTTGGACGGAAAATGTATTCCGTCGAAAACGGATGAATAAAATAAATGCAAAAGAAATTGATTTTGTGAAGTTTTTCGACGGAAAATGGATTCCGTCGAAGATTTTTGACGGAAAATGAATTCCATCGAAAACGGATGAATAAAATAAATGCAAAACAAATTGATTTTGTGAAGTTTTTCGACGGAAAATGGATTCCGTCGAAGATTTTTGACGGAAAATGTATTCCGTCGAAAACGGATGAATAAAATAAATGCAAAAGAAATTGATTTTGTGAAGTTTTTCGACGGAAAACGGATTCCGTCGAAAATGTATGAATAAAATAAATGCAAAAGAAATTGATTTTGTTAAGTTTTTCGACGGAAAATGGATTCCGTCGAAGATTTTTGACGGAAAATGTATTCCGTCGAAAATGAATGAATTAAATTAATGCAAAAGAAATTTATTTTGTGAAGTGTTTCAACGGAAAATGAATTCCGTCGAACATGGATTAATAAAATAAATGTAAAAGAAATTGATTTTTCGAAGTTTTTCGACGGAAAATGGATTCCGTAGAAGATTTTTGATGGAAAATGGATTCCGTCGAAGATTTTTGACGGAAAGTGAATTCCGTCGAAAATGGATGAATAAAATAAATGCAAAAGAAATTGATTTTTTGAAGTTTTTCAACGTAAAATGGATTCCTTCGTAAACGGATGAATAAAATAAATTCAAAAGAAATTGATTTTGTGAAGTTTTTCGACAGAAAACAAATTCCATCGAAAACAGAAGAATAAAATAAATGCAAAAAAAATTGATTTTGTGCAGTTTTTCGACGGAAAATGGATTCCGTAGAAGATTTTTGACGGAAAATGGATTCCTTCGAAGATTTTTGACGGAAAATGAATTCCATCGAAAACGGATGAATAAAATAAATGCAAAAGAAATTGATTTTGTGAAGTTTTTCGACGGAAAATGGATTCTGTCGAAGATTTTTTACGGAAAATGAATTCCGTCGAAAATGGATGAATACAATAAATGCAAAAGAAATTGATTTTGTGAAGTTTTTCGACGGAAAATGGATTCCGTCGAAGATTTTTGACAGAAAATGTATTCCGTGCAAAAGAAATTTATTTTGTGAAGTTTTTCAACGGAAAATGAATTCCGTCGAACATGGATTAATAAAATAAATGTAAAAGAAATTAATTTTTTGATGTTTTTCGACGGAAAATGGATTCCGAAGAAGATTTTTGATGGAAAATGGATTCCGTCGAAGATTTTTGACGGAAAATGAATTCCGTCGAAAATGGATGAATATAATAAATGCAAAAGAAATTGATTTTGGGAAGTTTTTCGACGGAAAATGGATTCCGTCGAAGATTTTTGATGGAAAATGAATTCCACCGAAAACGGATGAATAAAATAAATGCAAAAGAAATTGATTTTGTGAAGTTTTTCGACGGATAATGAATTCCGTCGAAGATTTTTGACGGAAAATGAATTCCGTCGAAAATGGATGAATAAAATAAATGCAAAAGAAATTGATTTTGTGAAGTTTTTCGACGGAAAAAGAATTGCGTCGAAAATGGAATAATAAAATAAATGCAAAAGAAATTGATTTTTTGAAGTTTTTCGACGGAAAATGGATTCCGTAAAGATTTTTGATGCAAAATGGATTTCGTCGAAGATTTTTGACGGAAAATGAATTCCGTCGAAAACGGATGAATAAAATAAAAGCAAAAGAAATTGACTTTATGAAGTTTTTCGACGCAAAATGGATTCCGTCGAAGATTTTTGACGGAAAATGTTTTCCGTCGAAAACGGATTAATAAAATAAATGCAAAAAAATTGATTTTGTGAAGATTTTTGACGGAAAATGGATTCTGTCGAAGATTTTTTACGGAAAATGAATTCCGACGAAAATGGATGAATAAAATAAATGCAAAAGAAAATGATTTTGTGAAGTCTTTCGATGGAAAATGTATTTCGTCGAAGATTTTTGACAGAAAATGTATTCCGTCGAAAATGAATGAATTAAATTAGTGCAAAAGAAATTTATTTTGTGAAGTTTTTCAACGGAAAATGAATTCCGTCGAACATGGATTAATAAAATAAATGTAAAAGAAATTGATTTTTTGAAGTTTTTCGACGGAAAATGGATTCCGAAGAAGATTTTTGATGGAAAATGGATTCCGTCGAAGATTTTTGACGGAAAATGAATTCCGACGAAAACGGATGAGTAAAATAAATGCAAAAGAAATTGATTTTGGGAAGTTTTTCGACGGAAAATGGATTTCGTCGAATATTTTTGACGGAAAATGAATTCCACGGAAAACGGATGAATAAAATAAATGCAAAAGAAATTGACTTTGTGAAGTTTTTCGACGGAAAATGGATTCCGTCGAAGATTTTGGACGGAAAATGTATTCCGTCGAAAACGGATGAATAAAATAAATGCAATAGAAATTGATTTTGTGAAGGTTTTCGACGGAAAATGGATTCCGTCGAAGATTTTTGACGGAAAATGAATTCCATCGAAAACGGATGAATAAAATAAATGCAAAAGAAATTGATTTTGTGAAGTTTTTCGACGGAAAATGGATTCCGTCGAAGATTTTTGACGGAAAATGTATTCCGTCGAAAACGGATGAATAAAATAAATGCAAAAGAAATTGATTTTGTGAAGTTTTTCGACGGAAAACGGATTCCGTCGAAAATGGATGAATAAAATAAATGCAAAAGAAATTGATTTTGTGAAGTTTTTCGACGGAAAATGGATTCCGTCGAAGATTTTTGACGGAAAGTGAATTCCGTCGAAAATGGATGAATAAAATAAATGCAAAAGAAATTGATTTTATGAAGTTTTTCGACGTAAAACGGATTCCTTCGTAAACGGATGAATAAAATAAATTCAAAAGAAATTGATTTTGTGAAGTTTTTCGACAGAAAATAAATTCCATCGAAAACAGATGAATAAAATAAATGCAAAAGAAATTGATTTTGTGCAGTTTTTCGACAGAAAATGGATTCCGTAGAAGATTTTTGACGGAAAATGGATTCCTTCGAAGATTTTTGACGGAAAATGAATTCCATCGAAAACGGATGAATAAAATAAATGCAAAAGAAATTGATTTTGTGAAGTTTTTGGACGGAAAATGGATTCTGTCGAAGATTTTTTACGGAAAATGAATTCCGTCGAAAATGGATGAATAAAATAAATACAAAAGAAATTGATTTTTTGAATTTTTTCGACGGAAAAAGAATTTGGTCGAAAATGGAATAATAAAATAAATGCAAAAGAAATCGATTTTTTGAAGTTTTTCGACGGAAAATGGATTCCGTAGAAGATTTTTGATGCAAAATGGATTCCGTCGAAGATTTTTGACGGAAAATGAATTCCGTCAAAAACGGATGAATAAAATAAAAGCAAAAGAAATTGACTTTATGAAGTTTTTCGACGCAAAATGGATTCCGTCGAAGATTTTTGACGAAAAATGTTTTCCGTCGAAAACAGATTAAAAAAATAAATGCAAAAGAAATTGATTTTGTGAAGATTTTGGACGGAAAATGAATTCCGTCGAAAACGGATGAATAAAATAAATGCAAAATAAATTAATTTTGTGAAGTTTTTCGACGGAAAATGCATTCCGTCGAAGATTTTTGACAGAAAATGAATTCCATCGAAAATGGATGAATAAAATAAATGCAAAAGAAATTGATTTTATGAAGTTTTTCGACCAAAAATGGATTCCGTCGAAGATTTTTGACGAAAATGTATTCCGTCGAAAACGGATGACTAAAATAAATGCAAAAGAAATTGATTTTGTGAAGTTTTTCGACGGAAAAAGGATTTCGTCGAAAACGGATTAATAAAATAAAAGCAAAGGAAATTGATTTTGTGAGTTTTTCGACGCAAAATGGATTCCGTCGAAGATTTTTGACGGAAAATGTATTCCGTCGAAAATGGATGAATTAATTTAATGCAAAAGAAATTTATTTTGTGAAGTTTTTCGACGGAAAATGAATTCCGTCGAAAATGGATGAATAAAATAAATGCAAAAGAAATTGATATTGTGAAATTTTTCGATGGAAAACGGATTCCGTCGAAAAAGGATGAATAAAATAAATGCAAAAGAAATTGATTTTCTGAATTTTTTCAACGAAAAATGGATTCCGTCGAAGATTTTTGACGGATAATGAATTTCGTTGAAGATTTTAGACGAAAAAAGGATTCCGTTGAAGATTTTTGACGTAAAATGTATTCCGTCGAAAACGGACGAATAATCTCACTTCTAAAGAAATTGATTTTGTGATGTTTTTCGACGGAAAATGGATTCCGTAGAAGATTTTTGACGGAAAATGAATTCCGCCGAAGATTTTTGACGGCAAATGAATTCCATCGAAAACGGATGAATAAAATAAATGCAAAAGAAATTGATTTTGTGAAGTTTTTCGACGGAAAATGGATTCCGTCGAAGATTTTTGACGGAAAATGAATTCCGTCGAAAATGGATTAATAAAATAAATGCAAAAGAAATTGATTTTGTGAAGTTTTTCGACGGAAAATGGATTCCGTCGAAGATTTTTGACGGAAAATTAATTCCGTCGAAAATGGATGAATAAAATAAATGCAAAAGAAATTGATTTTGTGAAGTTTTTCGACGGAAAATGGATTCCGTCGAAGATTTTTGACGGAAAATGAATTCCGTAGAAAATGGATAAATAAAATAAATACAAATGAAATTGATTTTATGATGTTTTTCGACGGAAAATGGATTCCGTTGAAGATTTTTGACGAAAAATGTATTCCATCGAAAATGGAAGAATAAAATAAATGCAAAAGAAATTGATATTGTGATGGAAAATGAATTCCGTCGAAAATGGATGAATAAAATAAATGCAAAAGAAATTGATTTTGTGAAGTTTTTCGACGGAAAATGGATTCCGTCGAAGATTTTTACGGAAAATGAATTCCGTCGAAAATGGATGAATAAAATAAATGCAAAAGAAATTGATTTTACGAATTTTTTCGACGGAAAATGGATTCCGTCGAAGATTTTTGACGGAAAATGTATTCCGTCGAAAACGGATGAATAAAATAAATGCAAAAGAAATTGATTTTGTGAAGTTTTTCGACGGAAAACAAATTCCGTCGAAAACGGATGAATAAAATAAATGCAAAAGAAATTGATTTTGTGAAGTTTTTCGACGGAAAATGGATTCCGTAGAAGATTTTTGACGGAAAATGGATTTCGTCGAAGATTTTTGACGGAAAATGAATTCCATCGAAAACGGATGAATAAAATAAATGCAAAAGAAATTGATTTTGTGATGTTTTTCGACGGAAAATGGATTCCGTCGAAGATTTTTGACGGAAAATGTATTCCGTCGAAAACGGATGAATAAAATAAATGCAAAAGAAATTGATTTTGTGAAGTTTTTCGACGGAAAATGGATTCCGTCGAAGATTTTTGACGGAAAATGAATTCCATCGAAAACGGATGAATAAAATAAATGCAAAACAAATTGATTTTGTGAAGTTTTTCGACGGAAAATGGATTCCGTCGAAGATTTTTGACGGAAAATGTATTCCGTCGAAAACGGATGAATAAAATAAATGCAAAAGAAATTGATTTTGTGAAGTTTTTCGACGGAAAACGGATTCCGTCGAAAATGTATGAATAAAATAAATGCAAAAGAAATTGATTTTGTTAAGTTTTTCGACGGAAAATGGATTCCGTCGAAGATTTTTGACGGAAAATGTATTCCGTCGAAAATGAATGAATTAAATTAATGCAAAAGAAATTTATTTTGTGAAGTGTTTCAACGGAAAATGAATTCCGTCGAACATGGATTAATAAAATAAATGTAAAAGAAATTGATTTTTCGAAGTTTTTCGACGGAAAATGGATTCCGTAGAAGATTTTTGATGGAAAATGGATTCCGTCGAAGATTTTTGACGGAAAGTGAATTCCGTCGAAAATGGATGAATAAAATAAATGCAAAAGAAATTGATTTTTTGAAGTTTTTCAACGTAAAACGGATTCCTTCGTAAATGGATGAATAAAATAAATTCAAAAGAAATTGATTTTGTGAAGTTTTTCGACAGAAAACAAATTCCATCGAAAACAGAAGAATAAAATAAATGCAAAAAAAATTGATTTTGTGCAGTTTTTCGACGGAAAATGGATTCTGTAGAAGATTGTTGACGGAAAATGGATTCCTTCGAAGATTTTTGACGGAAAATGAATTCCATCGAAAACGGATGAATAAAATAAATGCAAAAGAAATTGATTTTGTGAAGTTTTTTGACGGAAAATGGATTCTGTCGAAGATTTTTGACAGAAAATGTATTCCGTGCAAAAGAAATTTATTTTGTGAAGTTTTTCAACGGAAAATGAATTCCGTCGAACAGGGATTAATAAAATAAATGTAAAAGAAATTAATTTTTTGATGTTTTTCGACGGAAAATGGATTCCGAAGAAGATTTTTGATGGAAAATGGATTCCGTCGAAGATTTTTGACGGAAAATGAATTCCGTCGAAAATGGATGAATATAATAAATGCAAAAGAAATTGATTTTGGGAAGTTTTTCGACGGAAAATGGATTCCGTCGAAGATTTTTGATGGAAAATGAATTCCACCGAAAACGGATGAATAAAATAAATGCAAAAGAAATTGATTTTGTGAAGTTTTTCGACGGATAATGAATTCCGTCGAAGATTTTTGACGGAAAATGAATTCCGTCGAAAATGGATGAATACAATAAATGCAAAAGAAATTGATTTTGTGAAGTTTTTCGACGGAAAAAGAATTGCGTCGAAAATGGAATAATAAAATAAATGCAAAAGAAATTGATTTTGTGATGTTTTTCGACGGAAAATGGATTCCGTAGAAGATTTTTGACGGAAAATGAATTCCGCCGAAGATTTTTGACGGCAAATGAATTCCATCGAAAACGGATGAATAAAATAAATGCAAAAGAAATTGATTTTGTGAAGTTTTTCGACGGAAAATGGATTCCGTCGAAGATTTTTGACGGAAAATGAATTCCGTCGAAAATGGATTAATAAAATAAATGCAAAAGAAATTGATTTTGTGAAGTTTTTCGACGGAAAATGGATTCCGTCGAAGATTTTTGACGGAAAATGAATTCCGTCGAAAATGGATGAATAAAATAAATGCAAAAGAAATTGATTTTGTGAAGTTTTTCGACGGAAAATGGATTCCGTCGAAGATTTTTGACGGAAAATGAATTCCGTCGAAAATGGATGAATAAAATAAATGCAAAAGAAATTGATTTTATGAAGTTTTTCGACGGAAAATGGATTCCGTTGAAGATTTTTGACGAAAAATGTATTCCGTCGAAAATGGATGAATAAAATAAATGCAAAAGAAATTGATTTTGTGATGTTTTTCGACGGAAAATGAATTCCGTCGAAAATGGATGAATAAAATAAATGCAAAAGAAATTGATTTTGTGAAAACTGTTTCTTTTTGACGGAAAATGGATTCCGTCGAAGATTTTTGACGGAAAATGAATTCCGTCGAAAATGGATGAATAAAATAAATGCAAAAGAAATTGATTTTGTGAATTTTTTTCGACGGAAAAAAATGGATTCCGTCGAAGATTTTTGACGGAAAATGTATTCCGTCAAAAACGGATGAATAAAATAAATGCAAAAGAAATTGATTTTGTGAAGTTTTTCGACGGAAAACAAATTCCGTCGAAAACGGATGAATAAAATAAATGCAAAAGAAATTGATTTTGTGAAGTTTTTCGACGGAAACTGGATTCCGTAGAAGATTTTTGACGGAAAATGGATTTCGTCGAAGATTTTTGACGGAAAATGTATTCCGTCGAAAACGGATGAATAAAATAAATGCAAAAGAAATTGATTTTGTGAAGTTTTTCGACGGAAAACGGATTCCGTCGAAAATGTATGAATAAAATAAATGCAAAAGAAATTGATATTGTTAAGTTTTTCGAAGGAAAAAGAATTTCGTCGAAAACGGATTAATAAAATAAATGCAAAAGAAATTGATTTTTTGAAGTTTTTCGACGGAAAATGGATTCCGTAGAAGATTTTTGACGGAAAATGGATTCCGTCGAAGATTTTTGACGGAAAATGAATTCCATCGAAAACAGATGAATAAAATAAATGCAAAAGAAATTGATTTTGTGAAGTTTTTTGACTGAAAATGGATTCTGTCGAAGATTTTTTACGGAAAATGAATTCCGACGAAAATGGATGAATAAAATAAATGCAAAAGAAATGGATTTTGTGAAGTCTTTCGACGGAAAATGGATTCCGTCGAAGATTTTTGACAGAAAATGTATTCCGTCGAAAATGAATGAATTAAATGAGTGCAAAAGAAATTTATTTTTTGAAGTTTTTCAACGGAAAATGAATTCCGTCGAACATGGATTAATAAAATAAATGTAAAAGAAATTGATTTTTTGAAGTTTTTCGACGGAAAATGGATTCCGAAGAAGATTTTTGATGGAAAATGGATTCCGTCGAAGATTTTTGACGGAAAATGAATTCCGTCGAAAACGGATGAGTAAAATAAATGCAAAAGAAATTGATTTTGGGAAGTTTTTCGACGGAAAATGGATTCCGTCGAAGATTTTTGACGGAAAATGAATTCCACTGAAAACAGATGAATAAAATAAATGCAAAAGAAACTGATTTTGTGATGTTTTTCGACGGAAAATGGATTCCGTCGAAGATTTTGGACGGAAAATGTATTCCGTCGAAAACGGATGAATAAAATAAATGCAAAAGAAATTGATTTTGTGAAGTTTTTCGACGGAAAATGGATTCCGTCGAAGATTTTTGACGGAAAATGAATTCCATCGAAAACGGATGAATAAAATAAATGCAAAACAAATTGATTTTGTGAAGTTTTTCGACGGAAAATGGATTCCGTCGAAGATTTTTGACGGAAAATGTATTCCGTCGAAAACGGATGAATAAAATAAATGCAAAAGAAATTGATTTTGTGAAGTTTTTCGACGGAAAACGGATTCCGTCGAAAATGTATGAATAAAATAAATGCAAAAGAAATTGATTTTGTTAAGTTTTTCGACGGAAAATGGATTCCGTCGAAGATTTTTGACGGAAAATGTATTCCGTCGAAAATGAATGAATTAAATTAATGCAAAAGAAATTTATTTTGTGAAGTGTTTCAACGGAAAATGAATTCCGTCGAACATGGATTAATAAAATAAATGTAAAAGAAATTGATTTTTCGAAGTTTTTCGACGGAAAATGGATTCCGTAGAAGATTTTTGATGGAAAATGGATTCCGTCGAAGATTTTTGACGGAAAGTGAATTCCGTCGAAAATGGATGAATAAAATAAATGCAAAAGAAATTGATTTTTTGAAGTTTTTCAACGTAAAACGGATTCCTTCGTAAATGGATGAATAAAATAAATTCAAAAGAAATTGATTTTGTGAAGTTTTTCGACAGAAAACAAATTCCATCGAAAACAGAAGAATAAAATAAATGCAAAAAAAATTGATTTTGTGCAGTTTTTCGACGGAAAATGGATTCCGTAGAAGATTTTTGACGGAAAATGGATTCCTTCGAAGATTTTTGACGGAAAATGAATTCCATCGAAAACGGATGAATAAAATAAATGCAAAAGAAATTGATTTTGTGAAGTTTTTTGACGGAAAATGGATTCTGTCGAAGATTTTTGACAGAAAATGTATTCCGTGCAAAAGAAATTTATTTTGTGAAGTTTTTCAACGGAAAATGAATTCCGTCGAACATGGATTAATAAAATAAATGTAAAAGAAATTAATTTTTTGATGTTTTTCGACGGAAAATGGATTCCGAAGAAGATTTTTGATGGAAAATGGATTCCGTCGAAGATTTTTGACGGAAAATGAATTCCGTCGAAAATGGATGAATATAATAAATGCAAAAGAAATTGATTTTGGGAAGTTTTTCGACGGAAAATGGATTCCGTCGAAGATTTTTGATGGAAAATGAATTCCACCGAAAACGGATGAATAAAATAAATGCAAAAGAAATTGATTTTGTGAAGTTTTTCGACGGATAATGAATTCCGTCGAAGATTTTTGACGGAAAATGAATTCCGTCGAAAATGGATGAATACAATAAATGCAAAAGAAATTGATTTTGTGAAGTTTTTCGACGGAAAAAGAATTGCGTCGAAAATGGAATAATAAAATAAATGCAAAAGAAATTGATTTTGTGATGTTTTTCGACGGAAAATGGATTCCGTAGAAGATTTTTGACGGAAAATGAATTCCGCCGAAGATTTTTGACGGCAAATGAATTCCATCGAAAACGGATGAATAAAATAAATGCAAAAGAAATTGATTTTGTGAAGTTTTTCGACGGAAAATGGATTCCGTCGAAGATTTTTGACGGAAAATGAATTCCGTCGAAAATGGATTAATAAAATAAATGCAAAAGAAATTGATTTTGTGAAGTTTTTCGACGGAAAATGGATTCCTTCGAAGATTTTTGACGGAAAATTAATTCCGTCGAAAATGGATGAATAAAATAAATGCAAAAGAATTTGATTTTGTGAAGTTATTCGACGGAAAATAGATTCCGTCGAAGATTTTTGACGGAAAATGAATTCCGTAGAAAATGGATGAATAAAATAAATGCAAAAGAAATTGATTTTATGAAGTTTTTCGACGAAAAATGGATTCCGTTGAAGATTTTTGACGAAAAATGTATTCCATCGAAAATGGATGAATAAAATAAATGCAAAAGAAATTGATTTTGTGATGATTTTTGACGGAAAATGAATTCCGTCGAAAATGGATGAATAAAATAAATGCAAAAGAAATTGATTTTGTGAAGTTTCTCGACGGAAAATGGATTCCGTCGAAGATTTTGGACGGAAAATGAATTCCGTCGAAAATGGATGAATAAAATAAATGCAAAAGAAATTGATTTTATGAATTTTTTCGACGGAAAATGGATTCCGTCGAAGATTTTTGACGGAAAATGTATTCCGTCAAAAACGGATGAATAAAATAAATGCAAAAGAAATTGATTTTGTGAAGTTTTTCGACGGAAAACAAATTCCGTCGAAAACGGATGAATAAAATAAATGCAAAAGAAATTGATTTTGTGAAGTTTTTCGACGGAAACTGGATTCCGTAGAAGATTTTTGACGGAAAATGGATTTCGTCGAAGATTTTTGACGGAAAATGTATTCCGTCGAAAACGGATGAATAAAATAAATGCAAAAGAAATTGATTTTGTGAAGTTTTTCGACGGAAAACGGATTCCGTCGAAAATGTATGAATAAAATAAATGCAAAAGAAATTGATATTGTTAAGTTTTTCGAAGGAAAAAGAATTTCGTCGAAAACGGATTAATAAAATAAATGCAAAAGAAATTGATTTTTTGAAGTTTTTCGACGGAAAATGGATTCCGTAGAAGATTTTTGACGGAAAATGGATTCCGTCGAAGATTTTTGACGGAAAATGAATTCCATCGAAAACAGATGAATAAAATAAATGCAAAAGAAATTGATTTTGTGAAGTTTTTTGACTGAAAATGGATTCTGTCGAAGATTTTTTACGGAAAATGAATTCCGACGAAAATGGATGAATAAAATAAATGCAAAAGAAATGGATTTTGTGAAGTCTTTCGACGGAAAATGGATTCCGTCGAAGATTTTTGACAGAAAATGTATTCCGTCGAAAATGAATGAATTAAATGAGTGCAAAAGAAATTTATTTTTTGAAGTTTTTCAACGGAAAATGAATTCCGTCGAACATGGATTAATAAAATAAATGTAAAAGAAACTGATTTTTTGAAGTTTTTCGACGGAAAATGGATTCCGAAGAAGATTTTTGATGGAAAATGGATTCCGTCGAAGATTTTTGACGGAAAATGAATTCCGTCGAAAACGGATGAGTAAAATAAATGCAAAAGAAATTGATTTTGGGAAGTTTTTCGACGGAAAATGGATTCCGTCGAAGATTTTTGATGGAAAATGAATTCCACTGAAAACAGATGAATAAAATAAATGCAAAAGAAACTGATTTTGTGATGTTTTTCGACGGAAAATGGATTCCGTCGAAGATTTTGGACGGAAAATGTATTCCGTCGAAAACGGATGAATAAAATAAATGCAAAAGAAATTGATTTTGTGAAGTTTTTCGACGGAAAATGGATTCCGTCGAAGATTTTTGACGGAAAATGAATTCCATCGAAAACGGATGAATAAAATAAATGCAAAACAAATTGATTTTGTGAAGTTTTTCGACGGAAAATGGATTCCGTCGAAGATTTTTGACGGAAAATGTATTCCGTCGAAAACGGATGAATAAAATAAATGCAAAAGAAATTGATTTTGTGAAGTTTTTCGACGGAAAACGGATTCCGTCGAAAATGTATGAATAAAATAAATGCAAAAGAAATTGATTTTGTTAAGTTTTTCGACGGAAAATGGATTCCGTCGAAGATTTTTGACGGAAAATGTATTCCGTCGAAAATGAATGAATTAAATTAATGCAAAAGAAATTTATTTTGTGAAGTGTTTCAACGGAAAATGAATTCCGTCGAACTTGGATTAATAAAATAAATGTAAAAGAAATTGATTTTTCGAAGTTTTTCGACGGAAAATGGATTCCGTAGAAGATTTTTGATGGAAAATGGATTCCGTCGAAGATTTTTGACGGAAAGTGAATTCCGTCGAAAATGGATGAATAAAATAAATGCAAAAGAAATTGATTTTTTGAAGTTTTTCAACGTAAAACGGATTCCTTCGTAAATGGATGAATAAAATAAATTCAAAAGAAATTGATTTTGTGAAGTTTTTCGACAGAAAACAAATTCCATCGAAAACAGAAGAATAAAATAAATGCAAAAAAAATTGATTTTGTGCAGTTTTTCGACGGAAAATGGATTCCGTAGAAGATTTTTGACGGAAAATGGATTCCTTCGAAGATTTTTGACGGAAAATGAATTCCATCGAAAACGGATGAATAAAATAAATGCAAAAGAAATTGATTTTGTGAAGTTTTTCGACGGAAAATGGATTCTGTCGAAGATTTTTGACAGAAAATGTATTCCGTGCAAAAGAAATTTATTTTGTGAAGTTTTTCAACGGAAAATGAATTCCGTCGAACATGGATGAATAAAATAAATGCAAAAGAAATTAATTTTTTGATGTTTTTCGACGGAAAATGGATTCCGAAGATGTTTTTCGACGGCAAATGGATTCCGTCGAAGATTTTTGACGGAAAATGAATTCCGTCGAAAATGGATGAATAAAATAAATGAAAAAGAAATTGATTTTGTGAAGTTTTTCGACGGAAAATGGATTCCGCCGAAAATGGATGAATAAAATAAATGCAAAAGAAATTGATTTTACGAAGTTTTTCGACGAAAAATGTATTCCGTCGAAGATTTTTGACGGAAAATGAATTCCGTCGAAAATGGATGAATAAAATAAATGCAAAAGAAATTGATTTTATGAAGTTTTTCGACGAAAAATGGATTCCGTCGAAAATGGATGAATAAAATAAATGCAAAAGAAATTGATTTTATGAAGTTTTTCGACGAAAAATGGATTTCGTCGAAGATTTTTGATGAAAAATGTATTCCGTCGAAACGGATGAATAAAATAAAGGCAAAAGAAATTGATTTTGTGAAGTTTTTCGAAGGGAAAAGAATTTCGTCGAAAACGGATTATAAAATAAATGCAAAAGAAATTGATTTTTTGAAGTTTTTCGACGGAAAATGGATTCCGTAGAAGATTTTTGACGGAAAATGGATTCCGTCGAATTTTTTTGACGGAAAATGAATTCCATCGAAAACGGATGAATAAAATAAATGCAAAAGAAATTGATTTTGTGAAGTTTTTCGACGGAAAACAAATTCCGTCAAAAACGGATGAATAAAATAAATGCAAAAGAAATTGATTTTATGAAGTTTTTCGACGAAAAATGGATTCCGTCGAAGATTTTTGACGATAAATGTATTCCGTCGAAAATGGATGAATAAAATAAATGCAAAAGAAATTGATTTTGTGAAGTCTTTCGACGGAAAATGGATTCCGTCGAAGATTTTTGACAGAAAATGTATTCCGTCGAAAATGAATGAATTAAATGAGTGCAAAAGAAATTTATTTTGTGAAGTTTTTCAACGGAAAATGAATTCCGTCGAACATGGATTAATAAAATAAATGTAAAAGAAATTTATTTTTTGAAGTTTTTCGACGGAAAATGGATTCCGAAGAAGATTTTTGATGGAAAATGGATTCCGTCGAAGATTTTGGACGGAAAATGAATTCCGTCGAAAATGGATGAATAAAATAAATGCAAAAGAAATTGATTTTATGAAGTTTTTCGATGGAAAATGGATTCCAACGAAGATTTTTAACGAAAAATGTATTCCGTCGGAAATGGATGAATAAAATAAATGCAAAATAAATTGATTTTGTGAAGTTTTTCGATGGAAAAAGAATTTCGTCGAAAACGGATTAATAAAATAAATGCAAATGAAATTGATTTTGGGAAGTTTTTCGACGGAAAATGGATTTCGTCGAAGATTTTGGACAGAAAATGAATTCCGTCGAAAATGGATGAATAAAATAAATGCAAAAGAAATGGATTTTATGATGTTTTTCGACGAAAAATGGATTCCGTCGAAGATTTTGGACGGAAAAAGAATTCCGTCGAAAATGGATGAATAAAATAAATGCAAAAGAAATTGATTTTATGAAGTTGTTCGACGAAAAATGGATTCCTTCTAAAACGGATGAATAAAATAAATGCAAAAGAAATTGATTTTGTGAAGTTTTTCGACAGAAAACAAATTCCGTCGAAAACAGATGAATAAAATAAATGCTAAAGAAATTGATTTTGTTCAGTTTTTCGACGGAAAATGGATTCCGTAGAAGATTTTTGACGGAAAATGGATTCCGTCGAAGATTTTTGACGAAAAATAAATTCAATCGAAAACGGATGAATAAAATAAATGCAAAAGAAATTGATTTTGTGAAGTTTTTCGACGGAAAATGGATTCTGTCGAAGATTTTTTACGGAAAATGAATTCCGTCGAAAATGGATGAATAAAATAAATGCAAAAGAAATTGATTTTGTGAAGTTTTTCGACGGAAAATGGATTCCGTCGAAGATTTTTGACAGAAAATGTATTCCGTCGAAAATGAATGAATTAAATGAGTGCAAAAGAAATTTATTTTGTGAAGTTTTTCAACGGAAAATGAATTCCGTCGAACATGGATTAATAAAATAAATGTAAAAGAAATTTATTTTTTGAAGTTTTTCGACGGAAAATGGATTCCGAAGAAGATTTTTGATGGAAAATGGATTCCGTCGAAGATTTTGGACGGAAAATGAATTCCGTCGAAAATGGATGAATAAAATAAATGCAAAAGAAATTGATTTTATGAAGTTTTTCGATGGAAAATGGATTCCGTCGAAGATTTTTAACGAAAAATGTATTCCGTCGGAAATGGATGAATAAAATAAATGCAAAATAAATTGATTTTGTGAAGTTTTTCGATGGAAAAAGAATTTCGTCGAAAACGGATTAATAAAATAAATGCAAATGAAATTGATTTTGGGAAGTTTTTCGACGGAAAATGGATTTCGTCGAAGATTTTGGACAGAAAATGAATTCCGTCGAAAATGGATGAATAAAATAAATGCAAAAGAAATGGATTTTATGATGTTTTTCGATGAAAAATGGATTCCGTCGAAGATTTTGGACGGAAAAAAAATTCCGTCGAAAATGGATGAATAAAATAAATGCAAAAGAAATTGATTTTATGAAGTTGTTCGACGAAAAATGAATTCCTTCTAAAACGGATGAATAAAATAAATGCAAAAGAAATTGATTTTGTGAAGTTTTTCGACAGAAAACAAATTCCGTCGAAAACAGATGAATAAAATAAATGCTAAAGAAATTGATTTTGTTCAGTTTTTCGACGGAAAATGGATTCCGTAGAAGATTTTTGACGGAAAATGGATTCCGTCGAAGATTTTTGACGAAAAATAAATTCAATCGAAAACGGATGAATAAAATAAATGCAAAAGAAATTGATTTTGTGAAGTTTTTCGACGGAAAATGGATTCTGTCGAAGATTTTTTACGGAAAATGAATTCCGTCGAAAATGGATGAATAAAATAAATGAAAAAGAAATTGATTTTGTGAAGTCTTTCGACGGAAAATGGATTCCGTCGAAGATTTTTGACAGAAAATGTATTCCGTCGAAAATGAATGAATTAAATGAGTGCAAAAGAAATTTATTTTGTGAAGTTTTTCAACGGAAAATGAATTCCGTCGAACATGGATTAATAAAATAAATGTAAAAGAAATTTATTTTTTGAAGTTTTTCGACGGAAAATGGATTCCGAAGAAGATTTTTGATGGAAAATGGATTCCGTCGAAGATTTTGGACGGAAAATGAATTCCGTCGAAAATGGATGAATAAAATAAATGCAAAAGAAATTGATTTTATGAAGTTTTTCGATGGAAAATGGATTCCAACGAAGATTTTTAACGAAAAATGTATTCCGTCGGAAATGGATGAATAAAATAAATGCAAAATAAATTGATTTTGTGAAGTTTTTCGATGGAAAAAGAATTTCGTCGAAAACGGATTAATAAAATAAATGCAAATGAAATTGATTTTGGGAAGTTTTTCGACGGAAAATGGATTTCGTCGAAGATTTTGGACAGAAAATGAATTCCGTCGAAAATGGATGAATAAAATAAATGCAAAAGAAATGGATTTTATGATGTTTTTCGATGAAAAATGGATTCCGTCGAAGATTTTGGACGGAAAAAGAATTCCGTCGAAAATGGATGAATAAAATAAATGCAAAAGAAATTGATTTTATGAAGTTGTTCGACGAAAAATGGATTCCTTCTAAAACGGATGAATAAAATAAATGCAAAAGAAATTGATTTTGTGAAGTTTTTCGACAGAAAACAAATTCCGTCGAAAACAGATGAATAAAATAAATGCTAAAGAAATTGATTTTGTTCAGTTTTTCGACGGAAAATGGATTCCGTAGAAGATTTTTGACGGAAAATGGATTCCGTCGAAGATTTTTGACGAAAAATAAATTCAATCGAAAACGGATGAATAAAATAAATGCAAAAGAAATTGATTTTGTGAAGTTTTTCGACGGAAAATGGATTCTGTCGAAGATTTTTTACGGAAAATGAATTCCGTCGAAAATGGATGAATAAAATAAATGCAAAAGAAATTGATTTTGTGAAGTTTTTGACGGAAAATGGATTTCGTCGAAGATTTTTGACGGAAAATGTATTCCGTCGAAAATGAATGAATTAAATTAATGTAAAAGAAATTTATTTTGTGAATTTTCTCAACGGAAAATGAATTCCGTCGAACATGGATTAATAAAATAAATGTAAAAGAAATTGATTTATTGAAGTTTTTCGACGGAAAATGGATTCCGTAAAAGATTTTTGATGGAAAATGTATTCCGTTGAAAACGGATGAATAAAATAAATGCAAAAGAAATTGATTTTGTGAAGTTTTTCGACGGAAAACAAATCCCGTCGAAAACGGATGAATAAAATAAATGCAAAAGAAATTGATTTTGTGTATTTTTTCGACGGAAAATGGATTCCGTAGAAGATTTTGGACGGAAAATGGATTCCGTCAAAGATTTTTGACGGAAAATGAATTCCATCGAAAACGGATGAATAAAATAATTGCAAAAGAAATTGATATTGTGAAGTTTTTCGACGGAAAACAAATTCCGTAAAAAACGGATGAACAAAATAAATGCAAAAGAAATTGATTTTATGAAGTTTTTCGACGAAAAATGGATTCAGTCGAAGATTTTTGATGAAAAATGTATTCCGTCGAAAACGGATGAATAAAATAAATGCAAAAGAAATTCATTTTGTGAGGTTTTTCGAAGGAAAAAGAATTTCGTCGAAAACGAATTAATAAAATAAATGCAAAAGAAATTGATTTTTTGAAGTTTTTCAACGGAAAATGGATTCCGTAGAAGATTTTTGACGGAAAATGGATTCCGTCGAAGATTTTTGATGGAAAATGAATTCCATCGAAAATGGATGAATAAAATAAATGCAAAAGAAATTGATTTTGTGAATTTTTTCGACGGAAAATGGATTCTGTCGAAGATTTTTTACGGAAAATGAATTCCGACGAAAATGGATGAATAAAATAAATGCAAAAGAAATTGATTTTGTGAAGTCTTTCGACGGAAAATGGATTCCGTCGAAGATTTTTGACAGAAAATGTATTCCGTCGAAAATGAATGAATTAAATGAGTGCAAAAGAAATTTATTTTGTGAAGTTTTTCAACGGAAAATGAATTCCGTCGAACATGGATTAATAAAATAAATGTAAAAGAAATTGATTTTTTTTTAGACGGAAAATGGATTCCGAAGAAGATTTTTGATGGAAAATGGATTCCGTCGAAGATTTTTGACGGAAAATGAATTCCGTCGAAAACGGATGAATAAAATAAATGCAAAAGAAATTGATTTTGGGAAGTTTTTCGACGGAAAATGGATTCCGTCGAAGATTTTGGACGGAAAATGAATTCCACGAAAACGGATGAATAAAATAAATGCAAAAGAAATTGATTTTGTGAAGTTTTTCGACGGAAAATGGATTCCGTCGAAGATTTTGGACGGAAAATGAATTCCGTCGAAAACAGATGAATAAAATAAATGCAAAAGAAATTGATTTTGTGAAGTTTTTCGACGGAAAATGGATTCCGTCGAAGATTTTGGACGGAAAATGAATTCCGTCGAAAATGGATGAATAAAATAAATGCAAAAGAAATTGATTTTGTGAAGTTTTTCGATGGAAAATGGATTCCGTCGAAGATTTTTAACGAAAAATGTATTCCGTCGGAAATGGATGAATAAAATAAATGCAAAATAAATTGATTTTGTGAAGTTTTTCGATGGAAAAAGAATTTCGTCGAAAACAGATTAATAAAATAAATGCAAAAGAAATTGATTTTGTGAAGTTTTTCGACGGAAAATGGATTCCGTCGAAGATTTTTGACGGAAAATGAATTCCGTCGAAAATGGATGAATAAAATAAATGCAAAAGAAATTGATTTTATGAAGTTTTTCGATGAAAAATGGATTCCGTCGAAGATTTTTTGAAAAAGAATTCCGTCGAAAATGGATGAATACAATAAATGCAAAAGCAATTGATTTTATGAAGTTATTCGACGAAAAATAGATTCCTTCGAAAACGGAGGAATAAAATAAATGCAAAAGAAATTGATTTTGTGAAGTTTTTCGAAGGAAAAAGAATTTCGTCGAAAACGGATTAATAAAATAAATGCAAAAGAAATTGATTTTTTGAAGTTTTTCGACGGAAAATGGATTCCGTAGAAGATTTTTGACGGAAAATGGATTCCGTCGAAGATTTTTGACGGAAAATGAATTCCATCGAAAACGGATGAATAAAATAAATGCAAAAGAAATTGATTTTGTGAAGTTTTTCGACGGAAAATGGATTCTGTCGAAGATTTTTTACGGAAAATGAATTCCGACGAAAATGGATGAATAAAATAAATGCAAAAGAAATTGATTTTGTGAAGTCTTTCGACGGAAAATGGATTCCGTCGAAGATTTTTGACAGAAAATGTATTCCGTCGAAAATGAATGAATTAAATGAGTATTCAGGATTTTTGATGGAAAATGGATTCCGTCGAAAATAAATGCAAAAGAAATTGATTTTATGAAGTTTTTCGATGGAAAATGGATTCCAACGAAGATTTTTAACGAAAAATGTATTCCGTCGGAAATGGATGAATAAAATAAATGCAAAATAAATTGATTTTGTGAAGTTTTTCGATGGAAAAAGAATTTCGTCGAAAACGGATTAATAAAATAAATGCAAATGAAATTGATTTTGGGAAGTTTTTCGACGGAAAATGGATTTCGTCGAAGATTTTGGACAGAAAATGAATTCCGTCGAAAATGGATGAATAAAATAAATGCAAAAGAAATGGATTTTATGATGTTTTTCGATGAAAAATGGATTCCGTCGAAGATTTTGGACGGAAAAAGAATTCCGTCGAAAATGGATGAATAAAATAAATGCAAAAGAAATTGATTTTATGAAGTTGTTCGGCGAAAAATGAATTCCTTCTAAAACGGATGAATAAAATAAATGCAAAAGAAATTGATTTTGTGAAGTTTTTCGACATACCGGAGGTAGGATGAGACTAATCCCCCATTCGAGGAGGGAGGCACATCCTCTGGCCCCCAAAGATTTTCCAAGAATTTCCTAAACATTTTCCAAAAGTTTTTATATATATAATTTTACAGATTGGTGTATGATCTTAAATAGCAAAGATTTTGCAATCACCATCTTGAAATAATTACTCAGGAGCAACAGGTTTATCAATTATCATAAATTAACTGTCATAACTGCATTACTAACACTAAATGTTGTTACTTGTTATCACAACTCACGAGAAAGGAAGAAGATTAAGCTGCAACTGTGGTGAAACTGAATTTCAAGACGAAGTGATCCCTTATGTCTATTGATAGCAATGTTTGATGGTTATCCAGAAGCAATCATGCATCTTAATAACCAATTAACCTAATGCCATAATAAAAAAATGAAAGGTGTTCAACCTATGAAGTCGACCCACACATACACGATTTAAACATAACCATATTAATAGCAACACCTACTTGACAATTGGCATGAGAAAAAAATCTTTGATAATTTGAACCAATTTTAACTGACAAACAAGTTGATCATAATATCTTGACTTTCACTAACAGGTAAAATTCCATCACAAGTTGCTCATTTTTCAGAACATTTAGTTCCCGTTTTGGTTTTTGCAGAATAATTGAGAGAGAGAGAAAGAGACTAACTTCGAATTGCTGACATCAGTGTAGAGTGAAAGAGAAAGATTGGTTGCATTTATATTGAACAACTTCATAGCTCCTGCTTTGAATCTGTAAAGAAAGCTGTTAAATAGTATAAGGAGAAAAACAGGAAAAATTCAAGAAAAATAGAAAATAACCTACCATTTGATCTTCCTTATTTCTCCAACCTACCAATTCTCTCCTCTACTTTCCTTTCAATTTCTCTTATTTTTATTTTCATCACCCAATTTATTTCCTATTATATTCCTCCCCTACTTTCTCTTGTCCAAAACAGTGCTAGGGATCTTCTGGTATAGAAATGTGTTCTCAAATTCTCTTATCGAAAACAATGATAATGAATTAGGTCCAAAGTCTCAATTAATTGCACAAATTACGTCCTTCCAACACCTACCTTTCTCAGGAATTTCTCATATACTTTCACTTTCCGGTTGTGAAAATAATTTCTAACTCTGATTTAAGAAGTTCAAACAAGAACAAAAATGTAAAACGAAGAGAGAGAGGCAGATATTTTAAGTTACCTAAAATGTCATTCATAGGTGGACCTTGTTAGTCCTCTGTATAAGGCATCACTAACTGGCTGAACTCAAGATCCTCATGGGGACAATCATGTCGAGCAGATAGACAAGCGAATATCTAAGAATGTAATAGATTATGTCTTCCAATCACATAAACCATCCCCGAACAGCAGGTCAGAGCATGTTTCCCAGCAGTGTCTAACTGGAGCAAGGGCGAAGCTAGTGTCTACCTCTGTCAGGAGGATTTTTTTCAGAACATCCCATATTTTTTTTTCAGAATATAAAATGCTCATACAACATTGTTGGCAAATTCTGCAGCTCTCTGCCTCATCATCCCCATCACAGCAGCTCTTCCACGTGAATCAGACTATTGTTGCAACCTCCTTAAATGTTCTTTTAAATCTCTGTTTAACCCAAAAAGAAAATGTTATACATACATAATCTATAAACAGAGTAACTTGTGTAAAATGGCCATGCCTGACCCACAAACCTGCAACGTGGTACATGACACTTGGATTCCTTGCAAGCACGGGCATGAAGTTGAAGCAAATACCACATTTTCTTGCAAAGAACACAACCTTTGGAAGCACGTTTTTTTTTGCACTGTTTACCATGACGGAAAAGGCTCTTCAACTTGCGACAATTTGGATATTGGCAAGAGCGACATTGGGATGCATGCACAAGAAGACTAAGCATTTTTCGTGACTGTAAATTATAAAACCCACTTATATCAGATCTTATATAGAAAGTTGCAATATCATGTCATAACTATAAAGAATTTAATAATAATTGAAGTATCATCACATGTAATAATACAATGAACCCCACACCTGCCCTCGCCCAATTTTTTTTAGTTTTTATTTTTTATCGGTCCAATGGTAATTATCATAAAAAATTCAACAAAGTTAACATTGACTGCCGACTACCTAGGGGATACAGCTTTTTTTGTTGCTGCTGTTGTCATTGATAATCATCAAATATATGAACCTTAACAAAATCATGTTCTGTATATATATGAAATTCAAGAAAAATTCCTAATTCTTATGCTCAAATTCACATTATATAATTTTATATGTTTTACATGATAGAAAATATAAATGGAAGCAACTCTTTTTCATGCTCAAATTTCAAAACATATGAATCAATTACTGCTTCAATTGATTTGCAATATAACCGAATGAGATACAGGCAGGATAATTGAAATGGACATGTACAGGAACAAATAAAATTTTATACAATACCTGTGGTATTCGAAGTTGCCTTACTTCTTTGGTGTGAGCATCGCGATCTGCTATTGAAGGATGATTTGTCAACTTATGAGGATGAATAGTACCTCCATCCTTTTGGTAACAGGCATTGCATACATCATACTCGGGGCAAGCTTCACAATGCCAACCTTGACCAGTTTCTAGTTCAAGACCGCATATATTACATGTTATAACAAATGCTGGTGCTGTTGGATTATGAA
>JAVKPL010007726.1:0-30866 GCA_032173675.1 Gastrolobium villosum | reverse complement strand
TGGATTGCTGTTTATTTGATTGCTGTTATGTTTTCTGCGTTATTTATGTTAAGTTTATGTTATGACTGATATTGGGTATTGTTGCCTTATTTGGTGAGCATGGGGTTTGTCCATGCCACATGGTTTGATTATGTCTTTTAATTCGCTGTTGTAATTAATGTATCAGGATTTTGACCCAAGCTGCATGTTGTAGTCCTGCGGTTCTAGATACACACATTATATTTATGTACGAGGTATTCAGTTAGTTGTCTTGCAATTTACATACAGGCAGTATTTTTATGTAAATGATTAAGTAATCAAGTTGGTTAAGTTAATGACGTCATAATTGAATTAAAGAAAAAGTTATTCCGCATTTTAATTAAGCGTGGCTTAATACGATAGTGTGTTAACAATCCGGGTTAACACGGGCTGTTATATTTTATGGTATCAGAGCACTTTCTAGGGAAAAAGCCTGTATGTATTGCAATAACTTAGGATGTGTCGTTGCGTGTCTACTTTGTGTTCTCTCTGACTGGTATGTGTCATGATGATGCATATGTGACCACATGGCGTGGGCCTGATCAACTCATTCTTTGTGTAACTTGTGCAGAGTCATGGTGCCACCAAGGAGGAACACGAGTGTGAGCGAGGATCAGACGGATCCTGTCCTGGCTGCATTAGCTGAGATGCAGGCGGCCCGACTAGCCGACCAGGAAGCCACGAGGCTGGCGAACCGGGCGATGCTGGACGCTATTCGAGATGCGAACCGGCAAACCACGGCAGAGGTTCTGGAGGAGAACCGGATGGCCAACATGACTATGATGAGGGTCATGTTGGAGGAGTTGAGGGCTGGTCCTGCTGCGGGCCAGGGTCCTCCACCACCTCCACCGCCGCCACCGCCTCCACCTCCGCCTAGTCAACAGGAGGACACCCAGAGCCAGATGGGTGAGGGTAGTCACTTGACGGGGGCTATGCAGACTATCCCCGTACTTGCTGAGGATCGTGACGAGATCGATCGCCGGCTGAATGCTTTCCGCAAGCATAAGCCACCTACCTTCGACGGATCTTATGATCCCATTGCTGCTGCCAGATGGCTACAGGCGCTGGATAAGATTTTCCGGATCATGCAGTGCACGGATCCGCAGAAGCTGTTGTTCGCCACTTACATGCTGGAGGGCGAGGCCCATGAGTGGTGGACCAATCTTTCTCAGGTCTACGAGATGCAGGGCCATGTGATGACGTGGCCATTCTTCGAGGAGAGCTTTCTGGGCCAGTATTTTCCTTACGACTCTCAGGAGAGGAAGCAGGGAGAGTTTGACCGATTGGTACAGGGCTCGTTGTCTGTCGACGAGTACCTGGCCAAGTTTAATGAGCTGGTCAAGTTCTCTCATTTCCGCATGGCGAGACCGACTCCCGTTTTTCTTGCGGCCAAGTTCCGGAGGGGACTTAATGAGGATATTGCTGGACATCTCGCTGGTTTTGCTTCGAGAGACTTCGGAGCGTTGGTGCAGCAGTGCCGCGACATCGAGGACTACTGCCGTGCGAGTCAGGCCAAGAGGGCCAAGGTTGAGGTGCCGCAGGGCGCTGATGGTTCTACTCCCTGGAAGAACAAGAATTTTGCCAACAAGGGCAAGGGCAAATCGTTGACGGCTAAGCAAGCGCCAAATCAGTTCAGAAAGACTGCTGCTCAGGGGAACACAGCTAGACCTCCTGCTCCCAGATGTTCGGGATGCGGGAAGTCACATTTTGGGCCGTGCTCTACCGGTCAGCTGATTTGTTTCCAGTGTGGCAAGGAGGGCCACTACTCCAGAGATTGCCCGACGGCGAGAGTTGCGGCAGTGCAGGCTGTGCCGTTGCAGATGGTTCCTACTGGGGCACCAGCCGTGCCACCTACTACTGGGCGTGTGTATACGTTGGATCGTCAGCAGTCGGACAGAGCTCCGAACCTGGTCAGAGGTACTGTTACCATTGGTGGATCAACTGTTGATGTATTGTTTGATTCCGGGGCAACGCACTCTTTTGTTGCTACCCCTATTGCTGTGGGGCTTGAGTTGCCCAGTGATGTGCTTTCTCCACCGATGCGGGTGACCACCGCCACCGGAGAAAGATGTTTGACCTCCACTGTTCATCGCGATGTAGCGTTTCAGTGGGATGGCCGTGATTTCTCGGTAGATCTGATAGGATTGCCGATGGCCAATCTTGAGATTATTCTGGGCATGGATTGGTTGTCCAGAAACTGTGCATTGATTGACTGCTGTGCCAAGAAAGTGGTGATGTCTCCGGGTGGGTCCACAGCCAGTTCCTCACCGTTCATTTCAGTCCTGCAGGCGAGGAGGGCCTTGAGAGCAGGGGCATTTGGCTATGTCATGTTGGGAGGTTTGGTGAGTGGGACACAGGAGGATCTCACTGGCATTCCTGTGGTGAAGGAATTCCTCAAGGTGTTTCCCGAGGAGATTCCTGAGTTTCCACCGCAGAGGGAGATAGAGTTCTCCATCGACTTATTGCCTGGTGTGGGGCCTATATCGTTGGCTCCATACCGGATGTCGCCACCAGAGTTGGCGGAGCTGAAGAAGCATATTGAGGAGCTTTCAGCGAAAGAATTTATTCGGTCGAGTGTGTCTCCCTGGGGAGCACCGGTCATTTTTGTGAAAAAGAAAGATGGGACCATGCGGTTGTGCACCGACTACCGACAGTTGAACAAGGTGACAATCAAGAACAAGTACCCTCTTCCACGCATTGATGATTTGCTGGATCAGCTCAGGGGTGCTTGCGTGTATTCCAAGATTGATCTCCGGTCCGGTTACCATCAGATACGGGTAAAGCCGGAGGATGTCCCAAAGACAGCGTTTCGCTCGAGGTACGGGCATTACGAGTACTTGGTGATCCCGTTTGGACTCACCAATGCACCCGTAGTGTTCATGGACTACATGAACAGGATTTTCCAGCCGTACCTGGATCAGTTTGTGATCGTCTTCATTGATGACATTTTGATTTACTCCAAGACGGAGAAGGAGCATACTGAGCACTTGAAGATTGTGATGCAAGTGCTAAAAGAGAAAAAGCTCTATGCGAAGCCGTCGAAACGCGAGTTTTGGCTCAAGGCGGTGAAATTTCTGGGTCATGTGATTTCCGCTAATGGAGTTGCAGTTGATCCTAACAAGATTGAGGCCGTGATGGACTGGGAGAGGCCTAAGACGGTTACGGAAGTGAGAAGCTTCCTGGGTTTGGCAGGCTACTATAGGAGGTTCATAGAAGGATTCTCCAAGATGGTGCTACCAATGACTCGCCTTACCCGAAAGGAGACTCCATTCGTGTGGACACATGAGTGTGAGGAGTGTTTCCAGGAGTTGAAGGAGAGACTGACTACTGCTCCTGTGTTAGTCCTTCCTGATCCTACGGAACAGTTTGAGTTATACTGCGATGCTTCTGGAAAGGGGTTAGGCTGTGTTCTGATGCAGAAAGGTAAAGCGGTTGCTTTTGCTTCGAGGCAGTTGAAACCGCATGAGGAGAATTACCCGACTCATGATTTGGAGCTGGCTGCGATCGTGTTTGCTTTCAAGATTTGGAGGCATTATCTGTTCGGTATGCAGTTTGTGGTGTTCAGTGACCACAAGAGCTTGAAGTATCTGTTTGACCAGAAAGAGTTGAACATGAGGCAGAGAAGATGGATGGAATTCCTGAAGGATTACGACTTGGAGCTGAAGTACCATCCTGGTAAGGCCAATGTGGTAGCCGATGCTTTAAGCCGGAAATCCGGGAGTTTGCATAGTACGTTACTTTGTAACTTTGATGTGGTTGCGAAGTTTCGGAAGTTGGCAGTGACCACTCCGTGCGAGAGTGCACTTTTCGAGTTGGAGACAGCAAACGTTGTGAACGAGCTGTTGGAAAAGATCAAAGAGGCGCAAGTTCAGAGAGAGTGCCTGGACTATGTGAAGAACCAAGACGGTGTGTCTTGGAATGAGGATGGACTTCTGATGTTTCAGCAGAGGATTGTGGTTCCTCGAGGTCCGTTGACTGACGAGGTTATGGCAGAAGGCCATAAGGGCCAGTTTTCTATCCATCCTGGTGCTACAAAGATGTATCAAGATCTGAAGAAGAGCTTCTGATGGCCGGGCATGAAGAAGGATGTTGCTGTTTTCGTGTCCAAGTGTTTGATCTGTCAGAAAGTGAAGATAGAGCACCAGAAGTCGTCTGGTAAACTTCAACCTCTTGAGATTCCAGAGTGGAAATGGGAGAGCATTTCCATGGACTTCGTTGTGGGTTTGCCTAGAACTCAGGCTGGTTGTGATTCTATCTGGGTCATAGTGGACAAATTGACCAAGTCTGCCCATTTTATTCCAGTGAAGGTGAGCTTCACTACAGAGCAGTTGGCCAAACTATATGTCCGCGAGATTGTTAGGCTTCACGGGGTGCCCGAGAGTATCATCAGTGATAGGGACCCGAAGTTCACATCTCGGTTCTGGGAGGCGCTGCAGGAGGCTTTTGGTACGCAGTTGAGATTGAGTACCGCCTATCACCCTCAGACTGACGGACAGACTGAGCGGACCATCCAGACATTGGAGGACATGTTGAGAGCTTGCACGTTGGAGCAGGGTTCTGCATGGGATAGGTACCTTCCGTTGGTTGAATTTTCATACAACAACAGTTTTCATGCTAGTCTGGGCATGGCACCCTACGAGGCGTTGTAAGATAGGAGGTGTCGGACTCCTACCTGCTGGTCTGAGGTTGGAGATAAAGAGCTATTCGGCTTGGACTTTGTCCAAGATACTACCCTACAGATCCAGTTGATCAGGGAAAAGTTGAAGCAGGCGCAGAATCGCCCGAAAAGCTACTATGATGTCAAGCATCGACCACTGGAGTTCAGTGAGGGTGAGCACGTGTTTGTGAAACTTTCACCTGTCACCGGTGTTGGACGGGCACTCGGCGTGAGGAAGTTGAGCCCGCGATTCATTGGGCCCTACCAGATCCTCGGTAGAGTAGGACCAGTTGCCTATCGACTCGCCTTACCTCCGAACCTAGCCAACATCCACGACGTGTTTCACGTGTCTCAGCTTCGGAAGTACATAGCAGATCCTTCGCACGTGGTGCAGCCGGATGATGTGGAGGTTCGGGAGAACCTAAAGACTCCCGTCGGACCACTCAAGATTCTCGATCGAGGCGAGAAACAGCTTAGGAACAAGATCATTCCGATGGTCAAGGTGCAGTGGACTGGGCGTAGTCCCGAGGAGTGCACGTGGGAGCGAGAGGACGAGCTTCTCCGACAGTATCCCGACTTTCGAGACAGGTATGTTTCTGATTTTGAGGACAAAATCCTTAAAAAGGTGGGGTGAATGTAAGAACCCGCACCGTTAATTAAGGTAATTAGTAAGTTAATTATGATAATTAGGAAATAATTCCATAATTGACCCTAATAATTATTAATGGGCTTAGATAATTATATTGAGTGAGTAAAAATGCTGACAGTCGCTTTTCGGAAGGAAAGCGCAGATACCGGTTCTGCTACTCGGTATAAATGCGTACCGGAAAAGTATCCCGGAAAACTATAACGAATACATGATAATTACTAGAATATTATGTAGGACTTGTAAAACAAGTTTCAAGTCAAAATGACGTAATCTGGTGCCAGAACTGATACTGGCTATGGAAAAGCGCGTACCGGAAAGGTGCTCCGAAAAATAAAATAAAAATATGACAAATCTTAGAAAAATGCGTAGGTCTAGATTCTAAAGTTTGAGATCAAGATCTTTTACTTTGCGATTAAGGCTAATACTGCGCGATTAGTGGCTTTGCCTATATATAGACCCATTAAGGGCACAAAACCCTAGGCCATACACAACTCTTACGTGAGTTTTCTGCAGCCATTGTGACCAGCCCCCTTGTTCTTCATTTCTTCCTCCTTTTCTCACCAAAGTCACCTCCTTTGATCATTGTTTCTCTTCTTGATCAAGTAAACACTTGAGTGTGGGCATTGGAGAGTGCTTGTGTGCATATTGTGTGTGGTGAGCCTTGTTTTTCTGAGTTGAGGGGTAGTTAGTGAGCATGAGTTTGGAGCTTTAGTGATGGCTACCTTGTGGTAGTCATTGAGAGCTTCAAAGTGCCTTCTTGTGGTGCAAGAACCCATCTTGAAGTGCCATTTTCGTGCTTCTATTTTGGCTGAGTTTGAAGTGTCTTGGGAGAGCTCCAAGAGCACACCTTGCCTCTGTTTTGAACTTTGGTAAGTTACCTCACCATGATCATGAGTTTATCTTGCTTAAAGTTGGTGTCTTGGCATGTAAAAAGTTAAAATGAAGTAACTAACACCTAAATGAACTTGTATATGCTTAAAGATGCATGCTTTAACGTGTACATGTGTTAAAAGTTGGATCTTTGGGATGGATATTCACGAAATGCAGAAACTGCATTCTGTCGTGAGATATCCGGATATTTGTCGAACAGATATCCGGATATCAGTATCCGGATATGGTATCCGGATATTGATATCCGGATATGGGATCTGGGTATCCGGATATGACATATCCGGATATGTCCAGTGTGATATCCGGATATGGCATATCCGGATATGCCCCTTCTGATATCCGGATATCCTGGGTTTGCGCAGACAGTAGCTGTGCTGTATGAACAGTAAGCTAATGGGTGTGTGTGGACCCTAGATTAAGGAAGTGGAACTTCTGTAATTAATGAACTAAGTCAGAAT
The DNA here is from genome assembly GCA_032173675.1 of Gastrolobium villosum. Classification (NCBI taxonomy): domain Eukaryota; kingdom Viridiplantae; phylum Streptophyta; class Magnoliopsida; order Fabales; family Fabaceae; genus Gastrolobium; species Gastrolobium villosum. Next base: position 24,193 of record JAVKPL010007726.1, on the reverse strand, counting down.
CATGTGATTAAGGGCTTATGGCTTTGTTGGAAGCCTTAAGACGTAAAACGTAAAGGAAAGGCGTAGTCTTTAAGTTGTATGCTTGTGATGCATAAATATTGATGTGTTATTGGTCCATATCAGATTGTGATACTGCTGTTTGTGGACTTGTGAGTGGTTGGACTCTTGGCTTGGATAACTAGCTTGCAAGGTAAGCTTTCGTGTCCTCGGTTTAGCCATTTTGATGTTCCACCATGTCCCATGGGGATGAGTTTATGCATGCTGTGTTACATGCTTTATTATTTTGGAAATGCTGTTGAGCTGTTTATATGTAATGAGCTTTTATGATATGCATGTGGTGTCCACCTAGACGGCAATCCTGAGTATGTAGTACATACAAGATGGAGAAGCTGTGGGTGAGGTGCAGGTAGTATCCATGTACTCATGTAGGCATAGACGTATTCCTACATTTCTCTGGCCAGTAGATTTGAAAGCACACATGACATGATTAATTGCTGCATCGCATGATTTTAGAACTTATACTGTAATACTGTTTTTAGAACTTATATTACACATGTAAGTGAGCTTGGGGTGGAGACTCCTTGAGGACCCCTTGTCTTATTGAGATTTCTTGTTAGAGATCTCACCCCACGTTTGGGGACGCTTATTTCAGGATCAGGTAATGTTGAGGGCTCAGGTGGCAGGAGGCCAGAGCTGAGTTGACATTTATGACATGCTGACGTGCTGGTTGTGGATTGCTATTTATTTGATTGCTGTTATGTTTTCTGCGTTATTTATGTTAAGTTTATGTTATGACTGATATTGGGTATTGTTGCCTTATTTGGTGAGCATGAGGTTTGTCCATGCCACATGGTTTGATTATGTCTTTTAATTCGCTGTTGTAATTAATGTATCAGGATTTTGACCCAGGCTGCATGTTGTAGTCCTGCGGTTCTAGATACACACATTATATTTATGTACGAGGTATTCAGTTAGTTGTCTTGCAATTTACATACAGGCAGTATTTTTATGTAAATGATTAAGTAATCAAGTTGGTTAAGTTAATGACGTCATAATTGAATTAAAGAAAAAGTTATTCCGCATTTTAATTAAGCGTGGCTTAATACGATAGTGTGTTAACAATCCGGGTTAACACGGGCTGTTACAGCTGACATGTTAGATGCTGGATGTTGACTGCTGTTATGCTTTCCGCTATTATTATTATGTTGAGACTATTGTTGGGAATTGTGCCTTATTTGGTGAGCATGGGGTTTGTCAATGCCACATAGACTTGAGTATGCTTTCTTTTAGTTAAAGTTGTATTAAAGTATCAGGATTTTGGTCCAGGCTATGTGTTGTAGTTCTGTGACTTAGATACTCACTTATTATTTATATATGAGGTATTTCTGTTAGTTGTCTTGCAATTTACATACAGACAGTATTTTATGAAATTGATTAAGTAATCAAGTTGGCTAAGGTTAATGACGTCATAATTGAATAAAAGAAAAAGTTATTCCGCATTTTAATTAAGCGTGGCTTAATACGATAGTATGTTAACAATCCTGGTTAACACGGGCTGTTACACTAGGCCACTGCTTATGAGAACAATACTCCCTGTTTCGGCATGTGGATATGCTAGTTTACATGCCGAATCACTTGTACGCATTAGACCAGCAAGTTATCAAAATTTCTCCCCATTACAGTTGGCTTATGGTCAGGAGCCAAATATTTCCCATCTTAGAATTTTTGGATGTGTTGTTTATGTTCCAATTTCTCCACTACAACGCACAAAGATGGGTCCCCAAAGGAAGTTAGGAATATATGTTGGATATGAATCTCCTTCCATAATACAATACCTTGAACCAATGACGGGGAATTTATTTAAAGCAAGGTTTGTCGATTGTCATTTTGATGAATCAATCTTTCCAACATTAGGGGGAGAGAATAAACAGCTGGAAAAGAAAATTGATTGGAATGCAATATCATTATCTCATTTACACCCTCGAACAAATTAGTGTGAACTTGACGTTCAAAAGATAATTCATTTACAAAATATTTCCAATCAATTGCCAGCTGCTTTTACTGACCTACCAAAAGTTACTAAATCTCATATTCCAGCTGTAAATGCTCCAATTCAGATTGATATCCCAGTAGGATAGTCTAGTACAAATGAAACTAAGCCACACTTAAAACGTGGAAGACCAATCGGTTTTAAGGATAAAACTCCTCGAAAAAGGAAATGAGCAAATGATCAAGATGGTCACATTATGGAGACAAGTACTTATGAAAATCCTGAGGACATAACTTTACATAAAACCTCAGGGGAGGTTTAGGTACCTGGAATTGATGAAAATGAAGAGCTCTCAATTAGTTATGTTACTTCAGGAAAAAGTTGGAACTGAAATGATATAGTTGTCGACAACGTTTTTGCATATAATGTTGCTATTGAAATAATAAAAGAAGACAAGGATCTTGAACCTAAAACTGTTGATGAATATAAACACAAAGATGATTGGCCAAAATGGAAAGACCCAATTCAAGAAGAATTGAATTCACTCGAGAATCTTAAACTTTTTGGACCTATAGTTCGAACACTTGAAGGTATAAAGCCAGTGGGGTATAAATGGGTTTTTGTTCGAAAACGTAATAAGAAAAATGAAGTCGTAAGATATAAAGAATGACTTGTAGCACAAGGGTTTTCGCAAAAGCCTGGCATTGATTGTGCGGAAACTTATTCTCCTGTGGTTGATGCAATCACCTTCAGATATCTTATTAGTCTGGCAGTACATGAAAGACTTGACATGCATCTAATGGATGTAGTTACAACCGTATATGGCTCACTTGATAGTGAAATTTATATGAAGATCCCCGAAGGATTCAAAATGCCTGAAGCACTTAAAAGTTCCTGGGAGATTTGTTCAATGAGGCTTCAAAGATCATTATATGGATTATATATGGCATAATCGCCTTAGTGAATATTTATTACAAGAAGGCTACAAAAATGACCCAGTTTACCCTTGTGTTTTTATTAAAAAGATGGATCTAAATTTGTTATAATAAGTGTATATGTTGATGACTTGACTATCATTGGCAATACTGAAGAACTTTCAAAAGCAGTAGATTATTTGAAGAAAGAATTTGAAATGAAAGATCTTGGAAAGACAAAGTATTGCCTTGGATTGCAAATTGAGCACTTAACAAATGGAATATTCATCCATCAATCAACTTATACAGAGAAGAGTTTAAAGCGATTTTACATAGATAAAGCACATCCATTGAGTACCCCGATGGTTGTGAGATCGCTTGACATAAATAGAGATCCATTTCGACCATATGAAAATGAGGAAGAGCTTCTTGGTCTTGAAGTACCATATCTTAGTGCAATTGGAGCACTAATGAATCTTGCTAATAATACACGTCCAGATATAGAATTTTCTGTAAACCTGTTAGCAAGTGATATGCCTCTAACATATATATGATTTTGAGCCAAAATGAGAAAAAAAATCTTGATTAATCTTGGATAAAAAGGGCTAGAATTACTATTAATTTTATAAATCTCAATCAAAGATTTTGCAACTGATTTCCTTCTGATTTTGAAGGAAACAAGACAAAAAGAGGCACTTTTGGAAGTATCAAGCTGAAGTCCCACACTCACAGCGTGGTTGTGGCGCTGACAGCGCAAGAAGAACTTTTAAGCCAGAAGCCCCACGCTGATAGCGTGGGCGTGGCGCTGATAGTGTGAAGAAGGATTTTTAGACGAAGATACACACGTTCATAGCGTGGGATCCGCGCTAGTAGCGCCAGCATCCAAAGACATCCACGCTCACAGCATGGAAGTCACGCTAAGAGCGCCAGTTTTTGGAAAATAACATCACCGTGGTTTTTTAAGGGAAAATTTGCAAGAAGAAAAAGGGGGACTATAAAAGTATGCTTCATGACAGAATTAGGCATTCTATCATCAGAGAACCATCGTGCTTCAGAGGGAGAGCTCCTGAGAGATTTTCTTCTTCATCTTTGTTCTTCTGTTCTTTTATTTCTAAGTGGATATTGAATATTCATATATCAACCATGACCATGGTTGGCTAGTTTTCTTTATTGTAGTTAGGGTCACAAACCCTATGTGAACCCTTTTTGCGATGGATTGAATTATATATTGTTCGTTGATTTTAACATATTTTATTTTTACCCTGTGCGTACTGTTTATTATTTATGTTAGACTTGATCAACCTAATAGGAGATAATAATTTGGGAATTAGGGCTCGCAATAGGAATATTGAGGTTTTGATTCTGAAAGGGGGTAAAGTAACAATTTATGCATGATCTAGGGATAGACTTGTGTGAATTGCAGTCGTTTGATTTATTGGGATTAATGCTTAATGTCTCAGTTATTAAAATGAATGAGCATTGTTAATCAATCCAAAGTTTAAAGTGGGGATCATATGGTGAGTGTACCTTAGCTGCAATCCCTTTTATTATTCTCTCAAAAATCCAATTTATTTTTACCATTGCTTATTAAATTGAAAAAATCTATATTTTAAATATTTGTCTTTATTTCACCATCAATTCACTATTTTCCTAAACAATTGAATTTTCCAACTTAAGGGACTGGTTATGGTAGTACTTGGTTTACAATTCCTGTAGAGATGATACTCTACTCATTCATTATATTACTTGTGCGATCAGTACACTTGCCGAGCAGCATCAAGTTTTTGGCGCCGTTGTCTGGGATTGTTAATTCCAATATTATAAATAACCGTTGATCTTTAAGATTGGATTTTTATTTTTATTTTATCTTGTTCTATCTTGTTCTGTGTTCTGCAGGTGCTACTAACAGGTTTTTCTGAGTTTTATGCGAGGTAGACTTGATCCTAAAGAACTTGTGTTTGATCCTGAAATTTCAAGGACTGAGAGGAAACTGAGGAAAGTTGCCAAGCAGGTAATTTGAGAAGATTTTACTAGAGAACCTGTACAACCACTACAAGAGATGGCAAATCATAACAATGCTGGTGGCGGAGGCCACAACAACCCACCTCCAAGATTGTTGGACACCATTCTGACTCTAGTGTTCAACAGGCCAAATTCAAGTATACTCAAGCCGGTGGTGGAGGCAAACAATTTTGAGCTGAAGCCAGCTCTAATTACTTTGGTGGAGATGGCTCAGTTTTCTGGTGCTGAAGATGAAGACTCACATGAGTTCATAGATCGATTTCTGATGATCTGTGACACCACAAAGCACAATGGAGTGTCTGCTGATGCTATCAGGCTCCGATTATTTCCTTTTGCTGTTAAAGGAAAAGCTCTCATATGGGGATAGAAAGACAGCCAGCCAACAGTATCATGACATGGGAAGACTTGTCAACAAAATTCTTTGCTGAGTTTTTTTCTATGGAGAAGTACAACTAGCTGGTAAATGAGATCACAAATTTTCGCCAGCTTGAAGGAGAATCATTGTGTGCAACCTGAAATAGATTCCAGGAACTTATCAGAAAGTGTCCGCACTATGAAGGAGATGATGATAGAAAAGTGGCCATCTTCTTTAATGGCATATCTCCTGAAACAAGGCTAGTGATTAATAGTGCAGCTGGTGGTTCTATTCGGCAGAGTACGTCTGAGCAAGCTATTGACTTGATAAAGAAGTTGGCCAGAAATGAGAATGTGAGTCTACCGGCTCAAACAAAAAGAGGAGTGATAAAGCTGTAAAGCAATGACGTTATGCTTGCTGAACAAAAGCTGTTGTCCAAAAAGTTTGACAACTTGAATGAAAAGTTTGAGAAACTGCAAGTATCCAAGGTTCAATCAACTCCTGTGGTTTGTGAATATTGTAAGGAAGCTCATGAGTCTAATGAGTGCCCTATTCTAATGGGTGATAATCCACAGCAAGTGTAAGTGAATGGGGTTTGGTATGAATAAAAGCCCTAACAAATTTTTTCAAGAAATTGGAATTTTAATTCTGGGAGCAATTTTCAGAAGAGAGGCCAAGGAGGTGGTCTTGTCTATAGTTCTAAAAATTATCTGCAACCTACTCCTGTTCCACAAAAGGAACCTTCTGAGTTCGAGAAAGCTATGTTACAACTTTCTAAGACTACGAATGACCACAACCTGACAACAAATGCTTTTATCAACGAAGCTAGAGCACACAATAAGAATCAGGATGCTTCTATCAAGAACATGGAGGTCCAAATTGGTCAATTGTCCAAGCAAGTTTCTGAGAGACTTCCAGGAACATTTCCTAGTGACACAATTGTGAATCCCAAGGAGTATTGCAAGGCTATAATGATCAGAAGTAGTAAAGTGCTTCCATCTCCTGAGATTAAGGAGAAGATTGATGAGGCAGGTGAGCCTGAAAAAGAAAGTGAAAAACCTGTTGAAGTGGTAAAGCTAGCTGAAAAAGAACAAGAAAAGGAGAAAGAACAGGATGTGATTGTAAAGAAGAAGCATGAGATAAGTCCTGAATATATGAGAGCCATGGCACCTTATCCTGAAAGATTCAAGAAAGACGCTCAGAAGCAGCAATATGTCAGGTTTCTTGACATTTTCAAAAAGCTTCATGTTAATATTCCTTTTGCTGAGGCTCTGGCTAATATGCCCAATTATGTGAAGTTTATGAAAGACCTCTTATCAAGGAAACACAAGTTGCAAGAATGTCAGACTGTGACACTCACTGAGGAGTGTAGTGCAATAATACAAAAGAATTTTCCTCCTAAGCGTCATGATCCAGGGAGCTTCAATATTCCAATTGCTATTTGATGCTCTCTGGCAAGTATACCGATCGCACAAGTAATAAAGTGATAAGAAAAGTTCATCTCCACAAGGATTAAGATCTAATATCAATTAAACTTTTTTCTTAAAGAATGGAAGGGATTCAAATAGGGTTTGTGTGACAAATATTGTCAAATTGATGGAAATTGAAAGTAAAAACTTTTTTTTGAATTTTTATTTTGAATAATAAAATTAAGAACAAAGATTGATTTTTGTAAACTATTAAAGAAACATTGCAGCTAGGGTTCATTCACCAAATGATCCCGGCTTTTTACTCCGGATTGATTTACAATAATTATCTATATAATCACTTAGATAAATTATCATCTAAAAAAGACTTAATAGTTAACCCTCAATTCCTTGCAGGGTTAACCCTTTAATCCCATGAGGAACCCCAATTCCTTGCAATGTTTCTCATGGGATCAAGCAATGGGCGCGATAATTTAAGCATCTGCAATCATATAAATGTCTATTCCTTGCATGCATACAGATCGTTATCTTACCCCCTTTCGAAATCAAAACCCCAATATTCTTATCTAGGATTTTGATCCTCAGAATATCCCCAACTATCAGATCGACCAATTCTAACAAAGGGAATATCAAATTTGCATAGAGTAAAGATAAAGATAATTATATAAATCAAAAACCATAAATCAATCCTTCGTATCAAGGGTTCACATATGGATCGTGACCCTGACTACAATAAAAAGATCTAGCCAATCAACATCATGATCGCTGATCTAAAATTTAACATAAACTAAAATGAAAGATAAAGAAAAATACAAGAACGAGATGAAGAACGCAGAACGCCACAGAGCTCCTCTCCTCCTTTCCTCTAGTGTCCAAATTTGAGAATGTGTGTATATGACCTAATTTTGTAAAAGGTCCTTTTTATAATGTTTCTTTTCTTTCCAAAAATGCCCCTCAGAAACACGGTACATCCATCCCGCAAACCGGCGCCAGTTGGCTTAAGTCAGCGCCACGCTACTGCCTGATTTGAAAAGTCGGAACTCAAAGTTCGTAACACGACGCCAGTAAGCGCCATGGTGGCGCTACGTGGTGCCACTTCCTTTTCTTCTTGGGCGCTAGTTTGCGCCAATCTTCTTCCAATTTGGATGCTAGTTGCGCCATTATTCTTGCCATTTTGAGCGCTGCCTTGCGCCACTTTTGGTGCTAGGAGGCGCCATGTTGGCGCTAGGTGGCGCCATGTGGTAGCCTCCGGTGCAAAATTCGTAAACTGGCACGGGTTCGCGCCAGTGTGGCGCCGGTCCGCGCCATGCTTCTGGAACTTAGAGTGTGCTGCACCCGTGTAGAATTGCATTAACAAGCTTTTTATAATTTTTCACTTCTTTTTCCTATAAAAATACAACTAAAAGGTGAATATTATTGACATACAAAGAATCAATTTAATTATCAAATATGTATTTAAATTGCTCTCTTATGACTCTATTCTTATCAATTTCAACACAGAAAAACCACACTTGCCAGAGGCACATCAAACCATTCCCAGATTTAAACGCTGCTGTCCTCAGCAATGTAAAAGACTTAATCCAGGAAATATTCAATTAATCCAACATAACAATCATAGACACTGTCAGACACAATATGCCATGCATGCCTGACACAATATGCCATGCATGCCTGACTCAACATATTCAATGTTTCAATCTCAACCAAGGTAAGTCATATGGATATTGGCTAAGCCATTAATCAGGCCACAGGTCATTTTACAACAAATCAGTTCAGGCTCAAAAGGGGTAGCAAAGGAAAATTTCATACAGGTGGGTTATTTTGGCCAATAGCTAATAAAAACAAAATGCCTTTATCATATCAATCAATGCATGCATAACAGAGAAACAAATCAAGTTCTAGAGTATTACAACAGTGAGGCCTCTCAACAAGAATTTCAGTGTTTAGGCTCGAACCTCACAGCTATGGTATCAATGCAGACTCAAGACAATTGACCTCAGACATTATCAGAATTTCACAATGTTAATTCAGACAAACGAGCAATCATGCAATCCAATTATGTCTATGCAATGTTATGCCAGAAAGTCATACAAAATTACTCCAAGAATTCAGTCAAACACATTAACAAGATGAGCACATTTAAACCTGGGATTTGCTCAAAACACATTTTTTTATAGCATACCAGATAACTGTAAAAATAACTAAGAAAAATAAAAAGAGTTAGAATATCTCCCCTTATAAGAATTGTAGTTCTAAGGTGCAAGCCTACCATTCCTAGATTTAGAGCATTGTTGTCCTCAGCAATAATTAAACCACAAGAAGAAAGAAAAACCTGCACAATGGAACAAACAGTGGCATATAGAAGAAACTATAATGCACACATTAAAACATCAGAAAAAATTATCATCTAAAAATAACTAAAAATATGAAACAGAAAAATTAAACTAATATACAAGATCTCTGGCATATTGTGTCTGAGAGTGTCTATGATGCAAGGAGATATTATCAACCCTCCATGTCATCCCTCTCAGCAGTGCGGGATGACTCGGCAAATGGAAGATCTGGTGGTACTGGATGCACACATTAAAACATCAGAGAAAAATATACCAACAAAAAATAACTAAAAATACGAAACAAAAAAATTAAACTAAGATACAAGATCTCTGGCATATTGTTTCTGAGAGTTTCTATGATGCAAGGAGATATTATCAGCCCTTCATGTCATCCCCCTCAGCAGTGCGGGATGACTCGGTAAATGGAAGATCTGGTGGTAATGGATGCCTTTGTGTATGCGACCACCATTCCCAGATTTGGTCCAAACCATGGATCCATGTTAAGAATTCTTTGAAACTTTGATTTTTCTGAGAGATAGAGTCTCGGTGTCTCTTGTCAAATTTCGGCTCCCGGTATCTCTTCCAACTCGTATCAAAGAATTTCACCCTTTCCTTTCTCCTTGCCTTCTTCTTCGTAGGATTACGCCTCCTTTGAAGCGTCCTTACCTCTTTGACATCATCATTTAATGTTTTAGGAAGATCCTTCACTTCCACTTTTGGGGTTCCATCTTCTTTAGCATTATCTGCTTTTTCAGGAACCTCAACCGCTACTTCTTGTTCTTCCTTTACAACTTCAATACTAAAACAATCGTCTTTGTGAGAAGACTGTTTTAAAGAATCAAAGACATGGATATTAATGGTTTCATCATTCATTCTTAGCTCAAGCTTCCCGCTTTCAACATCAATCAGTGCTCGAGATATAGCTAAGAAAGATCTACCCAGTAAAAGAGGCATTTCAGATCCCCCTTCCATGTCTAATACCACAAGATCAGTAGGGAAGATGAACTTGTCCACCTTCACAAGAACATCTTCTATTATTCCACTAGGCTTCCTTACAGACTTATCAGCAAGTTGAATAGATGCCAAAGTGGGTTTCAATTCAGTAATCCCCAGAGATTTACAAACAGACAAGGGCATTAGATTTATACTTGCCCCAAGATCACACAAAGCTCTACCAATTTTGGTGTTCCCAATTTCAATAGGAATATTGAAGCTCCCTGGATCATGACGCTTAGGAGGGAACTTCTTTGTAATTATAGCACTACAATCCTCGGTGAGCGTCATCGTTTGGAACTCCTGCAATTTGTGCTTCCTTGACAAGAGATCCTTCATAAACTTGGCATAATTGGCCATGTCAGCCAAGGCTTCAGCAAAAGGGATATTTATATGTAATTTCTTAAAGATATTAAGAAATCTGTCATACTGTTGCTTTTGAGCATCCTTCTTTAATCTTTCAGGATAAGGTGCCATGGCTCGCACATATTCAGGATTCAGCTCAAACTTCTTCTTTTCAACAACAATAGGGGGCTCTTTTTCTTCACCTTTCTGAAGAGATATTTTAACATCAGAAGGAATCTCCTCTTCTTTTTCTGGATCCTCAACCGCCTTAAGTTTTTCATTAACTTTCACCTTCGTGCCTTGCTTTTCTGGAGTTGCTACCACCTTACCACTTCTAGTTGTGATAAACATACAATCCTCCTTGGGATTTGTAATTGTGTTACTAGGGAAAGTTCCTGGAGTTCTATCAGCAACTTGCTTGGCCAGCTGACCAATTTGATTCTCCAAATTCCTTATAGAAGCACCCATGTTTTTAGTATTGGCCCTAGTCTCTTCCATGAAGGCATTGGAGTTTGAGTCATTTGTCCAACTAACCTCTTTAAATCAGAAGGTTCCTTGGCTTGGACTTGTGGAGGCTGCAAGTAGTTGTTAGAATTGTAATCAAGTCCTGTGCCTTGACCTCTCCTCTGAAAATTGCTATTTCCAGGAGGGAAATTTTGATTCCTAGGAATGTTTCGTGGTGGAGACCTTTGCTCGTACCATACTCCATTCACCTGCACTTGTTGTGGAGAGTTAGAAGATAATAAAGATGAGCACTCATTGGATTCATGCTCACCCTTGCAATATTCACAAACCACAGCTGCGGCTTGGATAGTGGAAAATTGCATCTTGTCCAGCCTTGAGGTCAAATTTGCTAGCTGTTGTGCTAACAATTTATTCTCAGCCAGAACCGCATCATTGTTATCCAGGTGTAGAATACCTTTCTTAGGCTTGGCTATCAAACCTTCATTTTCATTGGCAGCCATTCTCTCTATCATCTCCAGAGTCTCATTTGCTCTCAAGGATTTGATACTACCACCTGCTGCACCATTCAGCATCATCTGAACTTCAGGTTACACCCATTGAAAAAAATTCGGACTTGATCACCATTAGTCATGGGGTAATGAGGACATCTCCTCATTAGATCTTTAAAGCAGTTCCAGGCTGCACACATAGTTTCACCCTCAGCCTGAGTGAAATTGGTGATATCATTCACCATCTGGTTATATCTTTCCATGGAAAAGAACTCAGCAAAGAATTTGTTTGATAGACTCTCCCATGACGGAATACTTCTTGTTGGTTTCCTTTCCAACCAATTCAAGGCTTTCCCTTTAAGAGAAAAGGGAAACAGTCTCAGCCTGACTGCATCATTGGACACCTGTGGGTGTTTAGTGGAGTCACAGATCATCAGAAATCTATCAATGAACCTGTGAGGGTCCTCATCAGCCTCTCCACCAAACTGAGCACGCTCTACCAACTGAATATTGGCAGACTTGAGCTCCCAATGGTTGTTACCCACTTCAGGTGAACAATGCTTGAATTTGGTCTGTTGAATGCTGGTGTAAGAATTGTATCCATGAGCGGATTGTCCACTTCATCATTGTTTCCAGCCATTGTTTGTGCTTCTTCGAACAGAATTCCAAACTCGTTGAATGCAAGCTTCTTCCGAGCAAGTTTTCTGTTCCTCTTTTCTGCTCTAGTGATTTCCAAATTAAGTGGAAATTCTGGAATTGTACCTCATATACAACTCAGAAAAGAGATCAGTAGCATTGTTCAAATAAAAATAAAATAAAAATAAAATATAAAATAAATAAAGAAAATAAAAATATTCACAAATATGCACAAATCCAATCTTAAAGATCAAGATTATATGATATAAGATAAACCAATCCCCGGCAACGGCGCCAAAAATTTGACGCTCTCCGGCAAGTATACCGATTGCACATGTAATAAAGTGATAAGGAAAGTTCGTCTTCACAGGGATTGAGATCTAATATCAATTAAACTTTTTTCTTAAAGAATGGAAGGGATTCAAATAGGGTTTGTGTGACAAATATTGTCAGATTGATGGAAATTGAAAGTAAAAACTTGTTTTTGAATTTTTATTTTGAATAATAAAATTAAGAACAAAGATTGATTTTTGTAAACTATTAAAGAAACATTGCAGCCAGGGTTCATTCACCAAATGATCCCCGCTTTTTACTCCGGATTGATTTACAATAATTATTTATATAATCACTCAGATAAATTATCATCTAAAAAAGATTTAATAGTTAACCTCAATTCCTTGCAGGGTTAACCCTTTAATCCCATGAGGAACCCCAATTCCTTGCAATGTTTCTCATGGGATCAAGCAATGGGCGATAATTTAAGAATCTGCAATCATATAAACGTCTATTCCTAGCATGCATACAGATCGTTATCTTACCCCCTTTCGAGATCAAAACCCCAATATTCCTATCTAGGGTTTTGATCCTCAGAATATCCCCAACTATCAGATCGATCAATTCTAACAGAGGTAATATCAAATTCGCACAGAGTAAAGATAAAGATAATTATATAAATCAAAAACCATAAATCAATCCTTCGTATCAAGGGTTCACATATGGATCGTGACCCTGACTACAATAAAAAGATCTAGCCAATCAACATCATGATCGCTGATCTAAAATTTAACATAAACTAAAATGAAAGATAAAGAAAAATACAAGAACGAGATGAAGAACGAAGAACGCCACAGAGCTCCTCTCCTCCTTTCCTCCAGTGTCCAGATCTGAGAATGTGTGTATATGACCTAATTTTGTAAAAGGTCCTTTTTATAATGTTTCTTTTCTTTCCAAAAATGCCCCTCAGAAACACGGTACATCCATCCCGCAAACCGGGGCCGGGTTGGCGCAAGTCAGTGCCACGCTACTGCCTGATTTGAAAAGTCGAAACTCAAAGTTCGTAACATGGCGCCAGTAAGCGCCATGGTGGCGCCACTTCCTTTTCTTCTTGGGCGCTAGTTTACGCCAATCTTCCTCCAATTTGGGCGCTAGTTTGCGCCATGATTCTTGCCATTTTGGGCGCTGCTTTGCGCCACTTTTGGTGCTAGGAGGCGCCATGTGGTAGCCTCCGGTGCAGAATTCGTAAACTGGCACGGGTTCGCGCCAGTGTGGCGCCAGTCCGCGCCATGCTTCTGGAACTTGGAGTGTGCTGCACCCGTGTAGAATTGCATTAACAGGCTTTTTATAATTTTTCACTTCTTTTTCCTGTAAGAATACAACTAAAAGGTGAATATTATTGACATACAAAGAATCAAAATATAATTAGCAAATATGTATTTAAATTGCTCTCTTATGACTCTATTCTTATCAATTTTAACACAGAAAAACCAAACTTGCCAGAGGCACATCACTATTGGTAACACTAATGTTGGCAAAGCTTTGTGTGATCTAGGGGCAAGTATAAATTTGATGCCCTTGTGTGTGTGTAAATCTTTGCGAATATCCGAGCTCAAGCCTACTATGGTTTCCTTACAACTTGCTGACAGATCTTTGAGGAAACCCACAGGTATAATTGAAGATGTACTTGTGAAAGTTGACAAGTTCATTTTTCCAACAGATTTTGTGGTGTTAGACATGGAAGAGGGAACTGAAATGCCTCTTTTGTTAGGAAGACTTTTCTTGGCTACTGCTCATGCTATGATTGATGTTGAACAAGGGAAGCTCGAGTTAAGGATGAATGATGATACTATTACCGTCAATGTCTTTGATTCTATGAGACAAACTTCTGACAAAGGTGATTGTTTCAGGATTGATGTTTTAGAATAAGTGATGAAATAAGAGAAGTCTTCTAGTCATGAGCTTGATGAAGAACTTAAGGTGCGTGATATTGTTCCTTTTGAGGAAGAAAAGAATGTTGTTTTTGAAGTTCTTGAAAAGAAAGATTCTGACAAAGAAAATAGCAACCTAAAAGTAGAGTTAAAGGAGCTGCCTGAAACTCTTAAATACATCTTCTAGGGTGATAAGGAGACTTATCCTGTTATCTTTAATAAAGGGTTGTCATCTGAGCAGGAAAGGAGGTTGATCAAAGTACTGAAGGAACATAAGACTGCCATAGGGTGGTCCATTTCTGATTTGAAGGGTATAAATCCTTCTTTTTGCACTCATAAAATTCTCATGGAGGATGATGTCAAACCTGTGAGGCAACCTCAAAGGATACTTAATCCTACAATGAAGGAGGTAGTGAGAAAAGAAATGGTGAAACTTCTTGATGCTGGCATGATTTACCCAATTTCAGATACGGCTTGGGTGAGTCCGGCGCAAACTGTTCTGAAGAAGGGAGGAGTAACTGTAGTCCACAATGATAAAAATGAACTAATTCCAACCAGAGCTATTACTGGTTGGAGGATATGTATGGATTATTGGCGCCATTGTTGGGGATTGTGTAATCAATATTACAAATAACCGTAGATTCTTGAGATTAGATTTCTATTTTTATTCTTTTTATCTTGTTTTGTGTTGTTCAGGTGCTACTAATAATTTTCTCTGAGTTTTATGCGAGGTAGACTTCTGCCTAAGGACTTTGTAATTGATTCTGAAATTGCAAGGACCGAAAAGCAACTAAGGAAGGCTGCTAGACAGATCATTTGGGAAGATTCTAAACACATACCTTTACAACTAATTCAAGAGATGGCAGAAAACAACAATGCTGGTCATGGACGAGGAGGAAATACCAACAATCAACCTCCAAGACTGTTGAATACAATTCTAACTCCAGTATTCAACAGGGCCAATTCAAGCATAGTAAGGCCAAATGTGGAGGCCAACAACTTTGAACTCAAGCCATCATTGATTTCTTTGGTGGAAAGGGTTCAGTTTTCTGGTGCTGATGATGAAGATCCTCATGAGTTCATAGACCGATTCCTAATGGTCTGTGATACAACTAAGCACAATGGAGTATCTACAGATGCTATCAGGCTCCGGTTGTTCCCTTTTGCTGTTAAGGGAAAAGCATTGAGGTGGATTGAACGACAGCCAGCAAACAGCATCCTTACATGGGAAGATTTGTCCAGCAAATTCTTTGATCTTTTCTTCTCCATGGAAAAATATAATCAGCTGGTGAATGAAATCACAAACTTTCGCCAGCTGGAAGGAGAATCACTCTGTGCAACATGGAACAGATTCCAAGAACTTAACAGGAAATGTGCACATTATGAAGGAGATGATGACAGAAAAGTAGTGATATTCTTCAATGGAATCACTCCTGAAACAAGGATGATAATAAATAGTCCCGCTGGAGGTTCTTTTCGGGAAAGTACATCTGAGCAGGCTATTGATTTGATCAAAAAGCTTGCAAGGAATGAAAATGAAAGTGTGCTAGCTCCCACACAAAGAGCAGCAACAAAACCAGCAGATAGTGATGTAATATCATTATCTGAAAAGTTTGACAGTTTAAGTGAGAAATTTGACAAGTTTTAAGTGTCAAAAGTTCAAACAACTCCTCTGGTTTGTGATCAATGCCAAGAAAGTCATGAATCCGGTGAGTGTCCAAATCCATCATCCGAAGATTCACTTCAACAATTACAGGTGAATGGGATCTGGTACGATCAGCGTGCTCTACAACAACAACAAAACTTCCAGTGAAATCAGAATTTCCCTGGTGGTAACAACAATTTTCAGCGGAGGACTCAAGGATCAGGTATGGATTTTAAATCTAACAATAATTATGCTCAATCTTCACAGAATCAACAAAAAGAGCCAGCTGAGTGGGAAAAAGCTTTTGCTCAAATGGCTAAGGCTTCTAATGAGATGGCTCAACATACCAATGCTTTCATGGAAGAAACTAGAGCCAACAATAAAAACACAAATGCTTCCATCAAAAACCTGGAGAATCAGATAGGCCAGCTAGCCAACCAATTTTCAGAAAGAATTCCAGGTACCTTTCCAAGCAATACAGTTATTAATCCAAAAGATGACTGTATGGCTATCACAACAAGAAGTGGTAAGACATTGACAGTTCCAACAAACCCACCGGTGAATTTGGAAGATACAACAAAGGGGAAAGAGGAACAGAATAAGGAAGCAATTGAATCAGAGATTGAGGTAATTGTACAAGAAAAAGAAACAGAAGTTGTGATTGAACAACAGCAGGTTGAAGAACAACCAGTTATGGCAAAGAAAAAGCATGAGTTAAGCCACGAATATGTGATGTCTAAGGCACCCTATCCAGAAAGATTCAAGAAGGGAGCCTATAACAAACATTATGATAGATTCTTGGACATTTTCAAGAAGCTACATATCAATATTCCTTTTGCTGAAGCCCTAGCAAATATGCCGGGTTATGCAAAATTTATGAAAGATCTTTTATCCAGGAAACAGAAGCTGCAGGAATGCCAAACTGTAACACTCACTGAGGAGTGTAGTGCTTTTGTCCAACAGAAAATCCCAGATAAGCTTAGTGATCTAGGGAGTTTTAATATCCCTGTTGCTATTGGTGATATTGGCATTGGGAAAGCTTTATGTGATCTTGGGGCTAGCATTAATCTGATGCCCTTTTCAGTGTACAAATCGTTGGGGATTGAGGAATTGAAGCCTACCGAGGTATCTCTCCAATTGGCTGATAGATCCGTGAGGAAACCTAATGGTATCATAGAAGATATCCTTGTCAAGGTTGATAAGTTTATCTTTCCTGCAGACTTTGTTGTGTTAGATATGGGAGAAGGAAGTGAGAAACCCATGCTATTAGGAAGACCCTTTTTGGCTACAGCCCGAGCCTTAATTGATGTTGAACAAGGGATGATTAAACTGAGAATGAATGATGAGGAGATTATCTACAATGTTTCAGAAGCTATGAAGAGACCTGCTGAGAATAATGATTGTTTCCAGGTTGATTCTATTCATGAAACAATTCAACACAAGAAAGAGCGACCTCAAGAGATTGATTATGAGTTGAAAGCTCGTGATCATATACCTTTTGAAAAAGAAGGAATTACTGTGGAGGTACTGGAAGAAAAAGCTGAAGATGTAGAGGTTGGTGCCCCTAAGGTTGAGTTGAAACCATTACCAGACACTTTAAAGTATGTGTTCTTGGGAGATGGTGATACTTATCCGGTAATCATCAACAAAGACCTCTCCGAAGGTCAAGAGAAGGAGCTGGTTGAAGTTTTAAAAGCTCACAAGACCGCAATAGGATGGTCTATTACTGATTTGAAGGGCATAAATCCTTCTTTTTGTACACATAAGATTCTCATGGAAGATGATATCAAACCCGTGAGACAACCACAAAGAAGATTGAACCCAACAATGAAGGAGGTGGTAAGAAAAGAGGTTGTAAAGCTTCTTGATGCAGGAATGATTTACCCAATTTCTGATGCTGCGTGGGTAAGTCCTGTTCAAACAGTGCCAAAGAAAGGTGGTGTGACAGTAGTTACCAATGCAAAGCAAGAGTTGATTCCAACCAGAACTATCACAGGTTGGAGAATGTGTGTCGATTACAGGAGATTGAACACAGCTACGCGGAAAGATCATTTCCCACTACCTTTTATTGATCAAATGCTGGAAAGACTGGCGGGCCACTCTTATTATTGCTTCTTGGATGGTTATTCAGGCTACAACCAAATACCTGTAGCCCCTGAAGACCAGGAAAAGACAGCTTTTACTTGCCCATTTGGAGTCTTTGCATACAGAAGAATGTCGTTCGGCCTCTGCAATGCACCTGCCACATTCCAAAGGTGTATGCTGTCCATTTTTTCTGATATGGTGGAGAAAGGTTTAGAGGTATTTATGGATGACTTCTCTGTTTTTGGTTCTAATTTTGATTCTTGTTTGAACAATTTATCTAAAGTTTTGAAAAGATGTAATGAGACTAATCTGGTTCTGAATTGGGAAAAGTGCCATTTTATGGTAACTGAAGGTATAGTGCTGGGACACAAAATCTCTAAGGCAGGGATTGAAGTTGATAAAGCAAAATTGATGTTAATTGAACAACTTCCCATTCCCGTAAATGTAAATGTTGTTAGGAGTTTCCTAGGACATGCAGGTTTTTACAGGCGGTTCATCAAGGATTTCTCCAAGATTGCTAAACCATTGAGCCAACTCTTGGTGAAAGACTCCGAATTTGTGTTTGATGATGCATGTTCGAAGGCATTCCATTTGTTAAAGGAAAAGCTTACTACAGCTCCTGTGCTTACAGCTCCTGATTGGAACCTTCCATTTGAACTCATGTGTGACGCCAGTGCTTATGCAATTGGTGCAGTCCTTGGTCAGCGTAAGGAAAAATTATTACATGTCATTTACTATGCTAGCAAAGTTTTGAATGATGCTCAGGTTAATTATGCAACAACTGAGAAAGAAATGTTAGCAGTGGTTTATGCACTAGACAAATTTAGACCTTACTTGTTAGGATCTAAAATCATTGTTTTCACTGACCATTCTGCTATTAAGTTTTTGATGACGAAGCAGGATGCCAAACCACGACTGTTGAGGTGGATGCTACTCTTTCAAGAGTTTGATTTGGAGATCCGGGACAAAATTGGAGTAGAAAACAAAGTGGCTGATCATCTCTCCAGAATTCAGGCAAAAGAACTACAAGATAGTTCAGAAAAAGAAATCAATGACTATTTTCCTGATGAGAAGGTGATGGCAGTCTTTGTTCCTCCATGGTTCGCAGATTTTGCCAATTACAAAGTTGTAAGAGAGTTGCCTCCTAACCTTACAAGGCAACAACAGAAGAAATTTCTGCGGGATGTAAGGCGATATTTCTGGGAGGATCCACATCTCTATTTCCAATGTGCTGATGGGATCATTCGCAGATGTGTCCCTGAGTTTGAAATGAGTCAAATTTTGTGGCATTGCCATTCTTCCAACTATGGAGGCCATTTTGGGGGAAATAGAACCGCGCAGAAGGTCTTGCAAAGAGGTTACTACTGGCCGACACTTTTTAAGGATGCAAAGGATTGTGTGGAAAAATGTGATAAGTGTCAGAGAACAGGAAATATCTCACGCAAGGATGAGATGCCTCTAAATAATATTCTAGAGGTAGAACTATTTGATGTATGGGGCATTGACTTTATGGGTCCATTTCCATAATCTTATTCCAACCAGTATATCCTTGTTGCTGTGGATTATGTTTCTAAGTGGGTAGAAGCTGCTGCTCTTCCTACTAATGATGCTAAGGTGGTTGTGAATTTTCTGAGGAAAAATATTTTTACAAGGTTTGGAGTACCTCGAGCTATTATCAGTGATGGGGGTACTCACTTTTGTAACAAACATTTTGAGAGTTTGCTAGTTAAGTATGGGGTGAGACACAGAATAGCCACACCATATCATCCCCAGACTAGTGGGCAAGTGGAAATCTCCAACAGGGAGATAAAGAGAATCCTGGAAAAGACAGTGGGAATTTCTAGGAAGGATTGGGCTAAGAAGCTTGATGATGCACTCTGGGCGTACAGAACTGCGTTCAAAACTCCAATTGGCATGTCACCTTATCAATTGGTGTATGGCAAACCTTGTCATTTTCCAGTGGAGTTAGAACACAAAGCCTTGTGGGCTACAAGGTTTTTAAATTTTGAACCATCAGGAGCTCAAAAGAAAAGAATATTACAGCTGAATGAGCTTGATGAGTTCAGAAGAACTGCTTATGAAAGTGCACAAATTTATAAAGAGAAGACTAAGCTGTGGCATGATAGCAAGATCAAGCACAAAGAGTTTGCACCTGGTCAACAGGTATTATTGTACAACTCTCGACTGAGGTTGTTTCCAGGTAAACTTAAATCTCGTTGGTCTGGTCCTTTTGTAGTGAAAAA
This sequence comes from Gastrolobium villosum, assembly GCA_032173675.1. Taxonomy (NCBI): domain Eukaryota; kingdom Viridiplantae; phylum Streptophyta; class Magnoliopsida; order Fabales; family Fabaceae; genus Gastrolobium; species Gastrolobium villosum. The sequence continues at coordinate 4,048 of JAVKPL010007726.1, read as the reverse complement.
TGTATTTCCATATGGTACCATTGAGATCTCTCCTCTGGATGCTGAGAGACCCTTTAAGGTAAATGGGAATCGGCTTAAGTTTTACTATGGAGAACCTGTGAATAGGGAGACAATTTCTGTCCCTTTAACTTCACCTGAGTAATCACGGTTCCAGTCAGGCTCATGACGTTAAACAAGCGCTTGCTGGGAGGCAACCCAGTGGGAAATTTTTCAATTTGCTTAGTTTAGATGCTTATTTTTAAAAAATTTAAGTATGACAAGAATGGGAATTTGGATGAAATTCTTAAAAGTCCACGCTCGCAGCGTGGTTCCCACGCTTGCAGCGTGGAACATGAGAAAATGGCAGAGAGCTCTCGTGCTATCAGCGTCACAAAATAAAAATAGGCAGTGCCACCCGCGCTCACAGCGCGGGAATGGCGCTCGGAGCGCCAGAGAAGAAAAACAGGCAGTGGTGTCCGCGCTCGCAGCGTGAAACCCACGCTGCGAGCGCGGGAATCGCGACAGGTTTTTTTAAAAAGGGGCTAACCCTATTTTTTTCCCTCACTTCTTCTTTTCTCTCACAGCCGCCACCCACTTCCTCTCCTCCCATTATTCTTCTTCTTCTTCTTCCACCTTCTACCACAAGCCACCATTCATCAACATTTCTCTCTTTTCTTCACACACACCCACTTTCACCATCACAAACCCACCTCACCACAACCAGATTTCCTCTTCACATTTTCCACCTCTGAAACAACCGTGTGTAGCATTTAGTGGGATTCTCATCTTGTTCAGAGCAAAGGTTCTAGGGTTTTCTTTCACCAATTCTTCAAATGGCAGGTGAAAATGTAAGATTGAAACTATTTTCTTTTATATTGTAATGTGTTGTTGATGTGCTCTTGGTAGGTTGATTGGTGATATCTCCGTATATGGGTTAGTTAGGTTTTTGATCATCCATGCTAGGTGTTCAATAAAATGTATGAGTTAAAATTTCCTATTGCACGATTCATGAAAGGTCATAACATGTATATCTATGGACAATGGGATGTTGGATGATGGTTGGAATATATCTATGTGGTCTTTCATGTACAAAATTAGAAATGCATGCTAGGTGTTTGATAAATTACCTCATAGGAAAAATCAAAGTTGAATTGCCTATTGCATACTTTAGGGATGTCATGGAGTGTGAATGTGTGTTAATTCAAGGATAGTGAGATTAAATGCTTCATGATTTTGTGAAGAAAATGCATTGTTTAGTATACATGCCACTTGTTGAGATTCTATTTTTCACAAATAACATGTATTTGCTTAGTTGCATTGGGTAAAAATCACTTGAATACCAAATGTGATTGCTGTCATTTTGGTCCATGAATATAATTCTGATTTCACATACTATTTGGGTATGCCTTCTTATTACTGGCATGAAGTGTTATGAGATGATTTGGCTGAGTACAGTGTTAACCAGTAATAAGCATGAGATAAATCTGGGAATTATCGTTGGTTATCTAATATCCTGAATTTTAATGCTGTACATACTTGTATTCTATTTGTGTTGGAACTTTTCTGAGTGCAGGGAAAAAGGGTCGCCAAAAAGACTACAGGTGCATCTGGCACAAAAAGGCCAAGAGCCCCTGCTTTGGTCGATTTTGATGGTAACCGGTTTCTAAATCCGGAGGCACAGGACCGGTACCACAACTGGTTTTTAAGGAAAAAGATAATTCAGGAAAGAAGAATTAGCAGTTTTCTGGCGGACGACTGTCCGGTGAGCATCACGATTCAGAGGAGGGGATGGAACAAGCTGGTTCAGCTCCCAAGGGCAAGCTGCAGTACAATTTTGCGCGAATTCTGCGCAAATGCTGACGAGGATACAGTGGACAGAACAAGGAAAAGCTGGGTAAGGGGGAGAGAGGTCTCCTTTACAGCTTTCCAGATAGAGAGGTTGCTGAACACCTCCTGGGAAGCAACACAGTCCTGTTTCTTTACAGACACATTCAACAGGATGCAGCCTGTTGAAGGAGTGTATAAGGAAGACATGCCTGCTTTGGCTGCAACAATTCGGGAGGGCATTACTCAGCCTCATTCCGCCTGGAAATCCAAACAAGGTCAGCCGGATGTACCAGAAAAATTGGATCGGCTGGACCTCAATGAAGAGGCAATTTTCTGGCACTCCTTCATCAATTCCACCATCATAGCTTCCACAAATTTAAGCGATGTCAATGTGGAAAGGGCGGTGCTGCTGTACACTCTGCTAGGGGATTATAATCTGCATATTGGGGCTATTCTGTCTGATAGGATAGTCCATATCATTACTCACGGGCGACTAGATTTTAGTTTGGCTCACTGCTCACTCATTGAGCAACTTTGCATCCAGGCAGGAGTGGACATACCAGAGGATGAGCCAAGAGATGTAAAGATAAAAACAGATCTGACCCAAAACCACTATAATGATATGCAGAAGGAGTCCAGAAGGCAAGCTATCTGGAAAGCATCTGGCGGTGCTGTTCCACCACCTCCCCCAGTCTCATCACCACCTCCATCTGCTGACTCTCAGTTGCTTCAGCAGTTGATGGTTCAAAGCAACTATATGATGAGTATGTTGGAGCGACTGTGCCTGGACAGGGGAATTGACACAGCTGGATTGATGGCTCAAGTTCCACCCAGTTCACAGGCGGGTCCATCTATGCCTTCCGCTGCTGCTGATGATGATGTGCTTGGTGATCTGGAGGCTGATAATGATTTCATGGATGACATTTGAGTTTTACTTTTTCATTGTCATTTACTGCATCTTGCTAATTTCTTGAAACAATTAGTTTTACATTTTGAAAACACTGTTGAACAAAAGAAATTTTTGCTGCAATTTTACTTTGGTTTGATTTTCATGATTATTCTGTTTTGGAAATTAACAAGTATGTGTGTATTCCATCTGGCAGAATTAGCTATAATCTAGAATAGTTTGTTGCTGAGGACAACAACATTCTAAATCTGGGAATTGTCGCATAGCATGCTGAATGCGAGATTGATGAATACTGTGGAACTACACCATACACCATGAAAAAGACGTCTTGTTTTGAAAAAAAAAGAAAGAAAGAGAGAAAAAGAAACAACAGCAATTCTCAGGTTTAAATGTGCTTGATTGAATTTTGGATGCATAAACTTCTGGCATGACATTGTATAGGCAATTTCTTTCAACTGGTATGTCTGAGTTTTAATGCTTGAATGATTAATAATGCCTAAATGATTCTTTTGGAAGTCTAGTCTGACATCATAGCTAGTGAGTTTTTGTGCTTAAACACTTATTTTATTCTGAGAGACCTCACTGTGATAGCATTTCAGAACTTGCTCAGTTTCTCTAAAGATGCATGCACTGATTGAAATGATTAAGGAAAATTTTATTCTGTTAAGCCATGGCCAAATACTACACCAAATAAAATTTTCCATTGCTAACCTTGGAGCCTGACCCTTTTTGTTCATCATTTTTGCTTAGCCATATTCAGATTGTCTTACCTTAATTGAGATTGAATCACTGATGCGTTGGAATGAAAACAAAGGAAATGAGGTAAGCTCCACAGAGATCAATAGAAAAAAAAAAAAAAGAAAGCAAGGCAAAAGAAGTGTGCTCTTAAAAAAAAAGAGAAAAAGGAAAAAAAATGGAAGAATGTAAAGAAAATGAGGCTGAAAAGGAATTAATTCCCGAAATTCTGTGGGAATGTTAATGGAGTAAAAGCAAAAAAGTTGAAGGTGTAATACCAGTTTTTCGATCTCATTGTTGCTTCAGCTACTATCCATAAATTCCTACCCTTTAGCCCGGCCAAGTTATAACCTGTAAAGTTCTTTTGATCAATTGTGCATGTGTTAATGTTTCTCATCTTAGGAACTTGAGAATATGAGCAAGCTTATGGTAATGTTATTGCTGTGATAGATTGAGTGATTGTCATTCCCCCCAAACACTTGAGTATTGAGCGTTATATGATTATCTGGGTGAGGGGTGTTCAAACTAGATTCTGATCTTTTCATAAAAGGCATTGTTAAAATTCTTTGCATTGATTTAAACATGCTTAGTATGATAATC